>JARYGA010034659.1:0-51773 GCA_030545235.1 Helianthus tuberosus | reverse complement strand
GATCACCACATTCCACCATCATTCAAGTGTTAAAGGTCACGTATTAGGAGTCTTGGAGCAAGCGGAACGCGAAGGACCTCCACCGTTAGCTTTTATCCACCTCTTTTTCGCCAAAGATCTTCCCTAGCCTTGAGCTAGAGGTATGATGTTTAAACTTGTTTCTAATCCTATCTAAGGTGGTTAAAAGAAGTTATGTCGGTTGAATCTTGTTAAAATGAAAGATGATGATTAAAAGTCTACTAAAAATACTTAAAATGGTGGTTAAAGACATATAACTTGTGTAAAAGTCGTAGGACTTGAAATATGTGTTTATTGAGACCCGATCTATGATGTGGTAGCTCGGAGCATCGTTTAACCCGACTTTGTAAGATCATGTATCTTCACATAAGCTCGTTTTTGACTAAATACAAGGGTTAAAGGTGAAACTCTACCACACAAGATACATGAACTTGTGTGAAAATATTTTACTTGTGTAAAAGTGATTTAACCGGTAAAATGGTGTTTAAAACTAGCGGATCTACGTATCCGCAAGTGGTATTTTAGAAAGACCACACTTTAAAGAAATCATGTTTTTCTAAAGATGGATCTTACACTAATAAATATGATTTTTATAAACCACAAGTGTGTAGACACTTGTGAAATGAAAAGATCCGACAAATAACTATTTTTGGGAAAAATGACTAGAAGTTGTAAAGACGGATTTCTCTAAACACGGGGTTTCTACAAGATTAAAGTTACTTTATATAAAGATCTACATATATAAAGGGTGTTTACACTATAGATTCGGAAAAACTACAAGTTCATGCGATTATGCAAATTTACATACTTGTCGACTAGTTTGATGTGTCGGAAATTGTTTGATTGAATAAAGAAGTTGTTGAATTGATTTGTTAAAAGAAAATGATACGCTTGAAAGCGTGGCCACCTCCAGTTACAGAGGAAACTCTGGCGAAATTTTCTAAAAACCTAACACTTAGAATTATTTACACAATAAGTGTTAGAACTATTTTTGGACATACTTTCGAAACATAAATTTCGCCAGCACTATATTTTACTAAATATTCGGAGGTGGGATTTTCACAAAGATTAACGTGATAAATACATTTGTCACAACACTGTTTATGATTATTTTGTGAAATACATAAATATTATTTTAAGAGTGAAAATAATATTTACAAGCGTTAATGATTCCAAAACTTTGCGAACGCTTCCACAAACATATAAGTTACACCGGTAATTACATTACCACAAGATTGATAAAACGTAACTTACGCACATGTATTGTATCTCCCATCCTTGGGAAGAAGAATAACTACCAAGTATATACAACATGTAACACGAAATAGTTGTCTAACTATTTCCCGCAAACATAAACTGTAAAGCTAAAGCACGGCCGTCCGTCTAATAGAATTAGCACTTGTAGGTCGTTGCACAGCTTACTGTATTGGAGACGCTTGATAGAGATACGCATTCACTGTGAGTTCATGTCCCCCTTTTTTCTAACTGTTTTCAGTTTTCTTAACTGCGGGGGTGAAATACATGTTACTTTGTTTACAAGTACTTTATACACGGTATGATTAACGTAAGGAGGTTTAGATCATGTGAATGGGTAGTTAGAACACCGAGGGACTCGAGCGGTAGATCTATCTGGGTGTAGCGAGCCCAGCTCTAGGCCAAACGGACCTCTCTGAGGCCAACAGAACGGACCTGGAGTGACTTGGTTGCCCAACGCAAAAATCGGCTAGGTCGTGTCTTACTATTTACATTTCACAACATGCTAAAGGCCTTGCAAACCATTGGTGATCACAAGTCCTCTTACACTGCTACATACCAGGAAACTTTTATACTTACAAGTGTTTTACTTACTCACTTGCACATGAACTCGCTCAACATTATTGTTGATTTTTCAACTCACATGTATTTCAGGAAATTAAACGGATCTGGCACGGTATGGAACGTTTTCCGCTGCATATTGTCATGAAGTCATCAGGGTTTAGGGGATGTGTCTCTTACCTGGACAAGACACAGTCTCTAAATCACGTTTATGTTATGTTTCAGTTTGTGATGTTGTTGAACAAGGTCGTGGTTGTTGGTTAAAAACAATGGTACTGTATTTTGATTTTCAAAACTTAATGGATGACTTGCATGGTTTTAAATTCATATAGCTTGTTATGATTAAGCTATGGTATTAAGAAGTCACACCAAAATTAACCACGCTTCCGCAAAGCCAGGGTGTGACATACACAAACTCATTTTACATGGTTATTCATTTAATCATGCATTATTCTCTTATTTATACTTATCATCCGAACTTATTATTTTTCAAATGATTTACAAAGACAAAGCAAACTAAAAGGTT
The DNA here is from genome assembly GCA_030545235.1 of Helianthus tuberosus. Classification (NCBI taxonomy): domain Eukaryota; kingdom Viridiplantae; phylum Streptophyta; class Magnoliopsida; order Asterales; family Asteraceae; genus Helianthus; species Helianthus tuberosus. The sequence continues at coordinate 49,414 of JARYGA010034659.1, read as the reverse complement.
CATGACTAAACATTTTCTTAAAACAGAAGTCATGAATCTTATTTTCACAAAACCTATGTATCTCGCCAGCATTTCTTTGCTGACCTCGTTTTCACATATGTTTCAGGTATTGCAAGATATCGATTGATAAGATGCATGCTCACATAGGACTGGACAAGGCCTTAGTGACTCAATAACAATGATAGACTATGTTTAAATAGTGTATTTAGATTTCCAGACGATGTAATTACTCAATGTTTAATAAAACGAAACACTTTTGATATCCATGGTTATGAAACATTAATTCTGTTGCAACACGCCCCGATGTTTCCGCCGCGATTTGTTGTTTTACGCGGTCGGGGTGTGACAGAAAGATGGTATCAGAGCCAATGGTTATAGGGAATTAGGTTATTAGTAATGCTTTGACCTAGTCTATAACCTTTCTAGGACCCTAACGCGAGTTTACTTGCGTTTAGTCATAAAACAATACCGTCACCTATCCTTAGGCGACGACCACAACAAGAACATAAATTTCAAAACCGCTTTGAAAACTAATCATCTGTTCTAGGATGATTGATTACAAGGTTTTGAACCCCTTCGAATTTTCAAAATCTCGACAAGGTTTTGAGTCTTAAATAATGTGAACACGTGCAAACTGGAAGGGTGAATGCCTGTATTCTGGGTTTTCTGTCTAGGCAAGCACTTCGTATATATCTCATCAGACGCGAGACCAGTTGTGCTTACCTGGGAATTCTTGTTGTGCTTACCTGGGAATTCTTGGGATGAGTGTTCACTTATAGGCGAGCATGTCTTCGCGATACATTATTTTTGACCCATTTACTTTGATCAGTCACTGTGTGTCGTTTGTTGCTTTGTAGTAACAAACAAATGACCACTATCCTTGCTTTCATCAGATTTGTTTCATCTCATTCTTTTCGTCTAATTCTCTCTCTCGTTTCCTTTCATGTTTCCTCTTTTAGACAATGCCTCCTCGACGCGAAAGCCAGATAGAGACTGCCGAGCTGGCAGAAATCATTGCGCAGCAAATGGCTGCTCAATTCCCAAACCTCTTTGCTCAATGGAACCAAGCCAACAACAACAACAACAATGTGCTATGCAAATACAAGGATTTCAACCAGGCTAAACCACTCAAGTTTAGTGGTTCTGAAGGAGCAACTGGGCTTCTTCAGTGGTTCGAAAGCATTGAGAATACTTTTCGCCACGTGCAGTGCCCGGATAATCGCAAGGTCGAGTTCTCCTCGAGCGTGTTTCAGAAGAGGGCTCTTACATGGTGGAATGGGGTAATGAGAGACCGAGGTGCGGAAGTTGCTCTCGCACAGACCTGGGCTGAACTTAGGGCTCTGATGATGAGGGAATTCTGTCCTCGTCATGAGCAGCGAGCTTTGGAGAAGGAATTTGATGAGTTGAAGCAAGATAGTGGTGAGCACAGGGCGTATACTGATAGGTTTGAGGAGCTGAGTCTGCTTTGCCCTACGATGGTTACCCCACTTGACATAGCTATCGAAAGGGACATCGACGGCCTACCTGACTCGGTACAAGACATCCTTACTGGTAGTAACCCTGCCACACTCCGCCAGGCGATCGAGTTATCAGCGACATTGACTGAGTCGCAGATTCGGAAGAACAAGTTACACAGGAAGGGTGACAAGGGCAAGAAACAGTCAGCTGACAAGGAGGATAGCAAGAAAGGCCAAAACAAGAAGGGTAAGGAAGGTGAGACGTCAAAGAAATCAAAGAAGCGAAAGGGTGCCCAAAATTTTGCTGTTACAGCACAGACTGCACAGAACCCGCGGAACCAACCAGCTCAGCCACCTGCAAAGAAAGCATATGCCGGTACCGCACCTTATTGTGCACGCTGCAACGGTCATCACGCAGTACAACAAGCTTGCTGGCAATGCACGACGTGTGGTAAACTTGGGCATTTGGCCAAGATTTGTCGTTTGGGACAAAATCAGGCTGCTCAGGTTCAAGCTCCGGTTCAAGGGAATGCTGCGAGATTTCCACTGGGTTCATGTTTCAACTGCGGAGAGATTGGTCACTTCCGCCACAACTACCCAAGACTGGTGAATGCAAATGCTAACGCAAACCCAAATGCGAATGTCAACGTCAATGTGAATCCAGCACGTGGTCGAGTGTTTAACATCAATGAGGCACTCAATGATGAAGGAGTGAACAATTAGTATTTTGTTTTTCCTCTGGTTGGTATCTTGTAACATTTAAAGACAATGCGGTTGTTATATAAATAAAATTTGTGGTTTTATTTTTTACTAATGCAATTGTATGAATGTTTGATTCAACCTTATGATGTCAACACAAAGACAAAACTACTTGTGTGGTTCTGTCATTTTTATGATCACTTGTGATCTCCCTAAGAATCTCAAACACTTGTTTCTTTTAAATCTAAAGTATCTTATCGTCTTGCACCGTTCGAGATGCAAGAATTATCAAAACAGCTTCAAGAGTTGTCTGATAAAGGATTCATCCGTCCGAACTTTTCACCTTGGAGAAACTCCTATTTTCTTTGTGAAAAGAAAAATGGATCTTTTCAAATGTATATCGATTAACGTAAGCCTAGTAAGCTTACCATCAAGAATTGATATCCCCTACCTTAAATCAACGATTTCTCCGATCAACTGCATAGCGTTTTATGCTTTTCCAAGATCGATTTGCGTTTTGGGTATCATCAACTTTGTATTCTCGAAGAAGATATTCCCAAAACGGTTTTCTGCACGAAGTATGGCCATTACGAGTTTACAGTCATGCCTTTTAGGTTGACAAATACTCCAGCCATCTTCAAGGACTTAATAAATAGAGTCTGCAAGCCTTATTAGGATCAGTTCGTCATTGTTATTAATGACATCTTGATCTAATCATATTCCGAGCCGATCACGATCAACACCTTCATTGACACTGGAACCCTTAAAGAGGGAACAAACTTTTCGCTAATTCCTCCAAAAGGAAATTTTGGCTTAAAGAAGTTCAGTTTTTTTTTTGGGTCATGTAGTCAACAAGCAGGGTATTCATGTGGATTCATCCAAATTGATGCAATTAAGAATTGATTCCTTGTATGCATTAAATACCCGTGTCCAAAGATAACAAATTTAAAGGTCAAATTGAACGATTATGCGATTGAACGAGTATGCAATTATGTGACTATGTGTTTATTCATCTTACGTTTTCTTTTATGCATTTTTGTGTTTTTAATACTCTGGATATTCGTTATCCAAATCCTCGCAGAATCTTTCATATCTTCATATGAGGGATTCGTAGTAGGATATTCAAAAAGGTACTACCTTAAATCCTAAATGGGCTTCTATGTAATAGTTAAGACCCTTGGATTATATAGTACTATTCCATGTTTCATAAGAGACCCTTTAGTGGTCTAATCAAAAAGATTGATTCACAATTTGGTTAAAGAACGACATCTAGTGATGTAGCTGGACAGACTCCTTGATAGTCTATTAGATCAATTATTGATTTAATTAAAAGGACTCTATGGCGGTCTAGTCACACTCATCACAGGATTGTTCATTGGTTTTCCCCTACACATTATAAAATAGACTGTGTGAACTATGCAAGGAATTGTCTGATTATGGACGCGTACATAATTATGAAATTTAGTGCACAGAAACCCAGTAAGATTTGTTATGTGTAAGAACCGATAGTGACAACAATAACGAAATGAGAACGATGTAATGGAGGTACGGTGGATGCACCAATGACGCTTCATATACTTGTATATAAGTATCCCTCTTACATTGCAATCATGATGTTATTAAAGATTACTAGAAGTTCAGAACCCTAACCAATGTTATTTGATCTTTTCAACTTTATGTTTTAAACTCTCACAAGTTTCCTCTAAATAAATTTCGGGACGAAATTTCCTAAAGTAGGGGAGACTGTAACACCTGTGCCTCCACGGCCATCAAACAAATACCAAACCAATGAAATATTGTATTTCATACTTGGGATTTGTAAAAATATGTGTATCGATTGCACATATCAACTCTTGTTTCGATTTCAAGCTCTAAATCGCTTTCTGGAAGGTTATACACGCACTGATGCGTAAATATAACCTGTTTAATGCAACGAACACTCCGGAATAGTGAAATAGGCTTAACATACCTTAAATAACCTTTACATAACTTATATATAAGTTTTGGAAGGTTTGGTGTGGTGAAATCAAGTTTAATCGCTTACAGGGACTAAAGTTGACAAACTGCGAAAGTATGCCAATTTGAACTGTAACAGACCTTCCGGAACATGACCATAAGTTAAACATACCATAAATATCCTTTACATAGCTTAGAAATAGGCTTTGAGGGGTTCGGTGTGCTAAAATAAACTTTTGGGTCATTCAGGGACTAAAAGTGTCAAAAAGTGCACAAGTTTGCATTTTCGCGCATAACTTACGTTCTGAATACATCCGGACATCCAAAAATTTATGTAAGCACTAACACATTTTATTTTAGTGTTCGGCATAAGAAAAATCCATGCGTCGCGTCATTTGGATCAGTTTTGCACTTTCGGGACCAGATTCGATGTATTAGCCGTTGTTTAATTCACAACCACACATTCTAACAATGCTTAGTCAGCGGATAAGGATGGAATTTAGGCACCATGACATTTCAACACATGTATGGATGGAATTTAAACACCTAAACACCATGACATTTCAACACATGTATGGATGGAATTTAAACACCATGACATTTCAACACATATATGGATGGAATTTAAACACCTAAACACCATGACATTTCAACACATGTATGGATGGAATTTAAACACCTAAACACCATGACATTTCAACACATGTATGGATGGAATTTAAACACCTAAACACCATGACATTTCAACACATGTACGGATGGGATTAAGGCACGTTTTCCATGAAACGATCTTAACGGTTCGGGTATTCCTATAAATACCCATCCACCCCCATTGCTAAAATCACTAGAACTTTGATTTGAGAAACTCTAAGTTGAAACTATTGTTTCATACCTGAGATTTTTGAATCGAGGTTAGCATTCGGGGACCCTTCGTAAGTCTTCTTTCGTTCTTTTCCTTATTTTATTGCTTTTCGAGTCAGAAAGTCAAACTTTGTTTGACTTTCAGCGTTGACCAGTAATGGTCAATGCGAAGTTCGTTTGAACTTCGCAACGTGAGTGTAATCACGTTGGTTATAGTCCCTTGGGACTATGCCTACTGATTACCATGTTGTCTAGGGTCGTAGGGTAAGCGATCTGATAAATCGCTTATACCTTCAAACCCGACCCAGTTTGGTCGATCATTAGGATCCGACCAAATACATTAGGTGACCCTAGTATAGGGCATAACCTTCCGAGGTTATACCCTATGGTCACATCGTTTAAGTAGTTGTATGATAGGTAGTTTATATGCCTTAGGTAAATTACCAGAATACCCTTTTCATGTATAATTGGTAATTAAGCATATGTAACCTAAACTTTTGTCACATAACTGATTATGTAACATGTTTAGGCATATAACACTTGTCATAGGACTAGTTAGACGGTCCAAACGCGTTTCACGCGCACGACGCGTTAAAGTAGCATAAGTTACCTTAATGGGTCGCGATGGGTCGATAATACTTAGGTTAAGTTTCATTTAGTATGTAGGCTTTGTTAAACCATATCATATGAGTTCCTACACTCATTTGGTTTACAAACCCTCCTGCTACCCAGTCTTCCGATTTAGGTCCGGGTTAATTATGTAGTTACCTATATTAGGTACTGTTTGATTTCCGGGACTCCTCTAGCTTACTTGGTAGTTGTTCAAGACTCCTAAGCACTCCCAGGCGAGTACATTATTCCCCTCTTTTACTGTTTTCAACTGTTTTGGGGTGACTCATATGTGCTAAATGTTTTATCAATGGTTTCAAGAACAATTACTATGTGGTTTCAAGAACAATAACAATTATTTCAAGAACGCTAACAATGATTTCAAGAACGAATACAATGATTTCAAGAACGAATACAATGATTTCAAAAACTAATAACAATTTCAAAAAGTGAACAAACTTGTTGGTTGTAGTTTACATGACCGATGACATTCATTAGCAATGATCAAGCCGACCAGTATTAGGTTATGGTACCATAGGATCTGACAAATCCCGTTATTTACTGCACCCATTGTTATGTGTGGGGGTTGTGGGTAGCGACTGAATCTGTAATTATTAACTTATCCTTTGGTAAGGGTTTGTTAAGAACGAGAGCGAGAGCGAGATGGAGCGAGGAACGCGTCAAGAAGGTTTGAATGTTATTAGAGAATCGACCATAAAGTAGTTTCACAATTAAAACAAGAACGACTAGAACGATTTTACAAAAAGGGTTAACGATTGGGTAAACATTTTAACATGATTGACATTTGATCATGCATTTCCCACAAAACATAACTTTGATTTAAAACAAGTTTTACTTCAATACTTTGTTTCTGTGCATATGGTTTAGTTGAGACATTTCACTTGCCATACATGACATTTTGACATAGACATTTGACATGGATATTTGACATAGACATTTTGGTATGATTTACATCTTGACATGAACACTTTGACATATTACCCAATACATTTGACAATTGATTTAAACATAGACTTCTTACATTGGTTGGTTTGGTTTGAGTAAATGATTAAGTAACGATGCGGGTGTAATATGATACAAGCATGGTGGATACGCCGCTGGTACTTCCTATATATAAGTGTTTGTATGGTATTACATATTGTAGCGTTATTTGAATCATTTCAGTTTGAGACATAGAACATTTTATACAAGTAACATACTTTTCACAAGACATTGATTTACAAACAACTTATCTTACACAAACTCATTTTACATGGTTATTCATTTAATCATGCATTATTCTCTTATTTATACTTATCATCCGAACTTATTATTTTTCAAATGATTTACAAAGACAAAGCAAACTAAAAGGTTCATGACTAAACATTTTCTTAAAACAGAAGTCATGAATCTTATTTTCACAAAACCTATGTATCTCGCCAGCATTTCTTTGCTGACCTCGTTTTCACATATGTTTCAGGTATTGCAAGATATCGATTGATAAGATGCATGCTCACATAGGACTGGACAAGGCCTTAGTGACTCAATAACAATGATAGACTATGTTTAAATAGTGTATTTAGATTTCCAGACGATGTAATTACTCAATGTTTAATAAAACGAAACACTTTTGATATCCATGGTTATGAAACATTAATTCTGTTGCAACACGCCCCGATGTTTCCGCCGCGATTTGTTGTTTTACGCGGTCGGGGTGTGACAATATATATATATATATATATATATATATATCTACTAAGCCACAGATAAAAATGCACAAAACAATGTATTGAAGTAAAACGTGGTTTAAATCAACGTTATGTCTTGTGGAAATGCATGCTATACTGAATACAAACATTTATGCGGTATTGTAAAAATGCATACATCCAAGCCTTGTGACTGTGGTGATAAGCCCTTAAACAAATTAAAGGTCTATCTGTATTATGTTTTATCGGATTCGGTCATTCCTTTCATCCAAACATACCTAGGATGTCAGGAACGGGAGTTGTCAATTCCTATGGTACCATTACCTACTAACGAGCGGCGTGATCAAAGTTAATGAATGTATATGGTCCCACTTAACAAACCAAATGTCATATCCCAAAATGTAAGCATGTGATGAAAATGTACTAAGTATGCGGCAAAATGGACATACATAGCATGTGATGAAAAACAAATGCACTAAGTATAGTGAACATACATAGCATGAAAAGGTAATGTAAAACAATGTACTAAGTATGTGCTAACTGAACATACATAGCATAAAATGTCATGTAAAACAATGTACTAAGTATGCTACAAAGGACATACATAGCAAAAACACAATGAAATTATGTACTATAAGTGTACTAATGAACATAGCAAGTATATGATATGAAAGCATGGAAAGCATGAAAATAACAAGTAGGCACATGTGTTTCACCCCCAAAATGTTTGAAAAACAGTAAAAGAGGGGTCTATGTACTAACTTGAGATTGCTTAATAGACTTTAGATATCCACCAAGCAAAGCTAGAAGGTTACGAAATCAAACGGCACCTAATATAGGTAACTACATTAAATAACGGACCTAATCGGAGGATCGGGTAGCATGAGGGTTCGTAAACCAAATGAGTGTAGGAACTCATGTAATATGGTTTAACAAAGCCTACATACTAAAATGAAACTTATCCTAAGTGCTTTTGACCCGTTACGACCCGTTTAGGTAGCTTATGCTACTTTAACGCGTCGTTCGCGTAAAACACGTTCGGAACGCCTAACTAGCCCTATGACAAGTAAAATATGCCTTAACATGTCTAATATTGTTACTAAATCAGTTTAGATACCAAAAATTAGGTTACATAGGCTTAAAAATGAATTTTAACGTAAAAAGGGCATTTTGGTAATTTACCTAAGGCATAAGAACTACTTATCATACAACTACTCCAACGATGTGACCATAAGGTATAACCTCGAAAGGTTATTCCCTATACTACTATGGTCACCTAAAGTGCTTGGTCGGATCCTAATGATCGATCAAATGGGTCGGGTTCGAAAGCAAAAGCGATTGATTAGATCGCTTACCCTTACGACCCTAAACAAGCACAAATCTAAAAGTGACGAGCTAAACATGCTAGAACATGTTTAGTTAAGTTAGAAAACAGGTTTTGATATCAAAACAAACGGTTTTGATACCCTAGAGTAGTTTGGTTACAAAATACGCGAGAACACGCATTTTGCCCGAAACTACGACTCGTCACTGAGCCTAGATAACGTGGTAATAAGTAGGTATAGTCACTAGGGACTATGACCATCGTGATTACGCTCACGTTATGAAGTTCAAACGAACTTCGCATTGACCATAAACTGGTCAATGCAGAAAGTCAAACGCAGTTTGATTTTCAAGCTAAAAAAACGCATAAAAAGAACGAAGGAACACTTACAAAGGGTCCCCGCCAGATTGATTATCCAAGTATTTCTCAGGTATGAAGTGTTGCACACTTCAACTTAGAAAAAATCTCAGATATCAAGTGGGTTGCAAGTGAAATGGGTGAGGGGTATTTATAGGAAAGATAGAACCGTTAGGATCGTTTATCAGGAAACGAGCTTCGATCTAGGCCGTCCAAGTGTGCCCCTTGTTTTACAAAACCATTAGAGCCCATAGAAATGGCCCATGGTGTTGCAAAAACCGTTTGCAAGTGGAAAATGAGTGTATAACAGCTGCAACAAGCTGTTAAAATAGTTTCAGCATATCTGGGAGGGCCACGCGGGCCGCGTAAGAGGCTGAGGAAGTCTACGCGGGCCGCCTGAGCAGTACAGATCAGAAACAAGTTTGCAAAATGACAGTTTCAGTCCCTGTTAGTGTTTAAAGCCATTTCCGACATGTTTAAGGCCCGTTAAGCCAACATTAAGGCCCTAAAATGATGCTTAAATATTGTGGACATGAAACATGCTCAAAAATATGCCGGATGTCGGTTCGTTTGGTCGTACGATCGCGATGTTTGCTTAATTACGACGGAATGCGCATAAGCGCGAAAAACGATCCAAATTGCGCGACGAATGGATTTTTCTTATGCCGAACACTAAAATAAAATATTTTAGTGCTTATATAAATTTTTGGATGTCCGGATGTATTCAGAACGTAAGTTATGCGCGAAAATGCAAACTTATGCACTTTTTGACGCTTTTAGTCCCTGGATGAGCATAAAGTTTATTTTAGCACACCGAACCTCTCAAAGCCTATTTCTAAGCTATGTAAAGGATATTTAAGGTGTGTTTAACTTATGGCCATGTTTCAGAATGTCCGTTAAAGTTCAAATTGGCATACTTTCGCAGTTTGTCAATTTTAGTCCCTGTAAGCGAATTAACTTGATTTTGCCATACCAAAGCCTTCAAAACTTATTTCTAAGCTATGTAAAGGTTATTTAAGTTATGTTAAGCATATGTTGATGTTCCAGAGTGTTTGTCGCGTTAAAATGATTACGTTTACGCACCAGTTTGCGTATAACTCTCTAGAAAGCGATATAGAGTTTGAAATTGAATAAAAACCAAAACATGAAAAATGTAAAACATAAACAAACAAATATTGGGATCAAATAACTTTATTTCATTGATAACTGAATTGTTTACAATGATTACAAGCACAGATGTCACATTATCAATCAACAGCAATAACAGTTTTTTTTGGGTAATCGATCAAACGAGGGTTTTTAGCATCACATCTCTATGAACCCTAATCATGTTTCAAGCATAACAACGTTTTAAAACATTCAAACTATCATATTTAAAGCTTTCAACATCACCAAGCAAACAATCCGAAAGGCAGAAACATAACAGCCGAATAACATCTATTCGGTTCTAAATCATCAACTCTAAATCAATCTAACACCCTACACAAATGAGTCGATCTACATGAACAACCTAAGTGATTTTACAATCATAAGCAATCATATAACATTCACTAAATTATGTGAAAACATGTAGATCACAATCATCAAGTAACATACAATTAATAATTAAAACACTAACCGGAAGTCAAAGAACTAGGTTGATCGAGATGAGGGCTTCGGCTATGAGGATTGTCGTCGAACTAGAGAGAGAGGAGATGAAATAACTAGGGTTTTGGTGTGTGTTAAGTATTTGCAACTAATGAGAGAACAAACCCCCACTAATGGGTATGTCTTAGCTTAAATAGATGAGTGGCCGAACCCATCATGGGCTGCCCATTGGTTTCGGATTCAAAAGGTGTGGGCCGAGAGTGATAAGGGACCAAAGCCCAAAGGCTTGTGCGATCGGGTTGTTGTTGTGAGATCGGTTCATTTATATACATACATTCGTTACACATAAACACATATCAAACATAACATTTCATTAATCATCAAGGTTCACATAATCACATAGTGTTCAAACATGCTACACTTAGCACAAAGATAGGTTCTGAAATACGAGTTGTCACATTATCTCCAAGTTGAAAGAAATTTCGTCCCGAAATTTAGCACGTACTCACTGAGGAAGCTAGTTAAGTTGCATGGTTTTCCTGGTTTTTCCTAGGGTGTCACATCCTTCCCTCGTTGGTTTGGAATTTCGTCCCGAAATTCCGCAGTAGCTTCAGCCTCAGTAGTGGTTGTACTGTTGTCGAACAATTGGGGATACTTTTGTTTCATCTGATCTTCGCGTTCCCAGGTGAACTCTGGGCCACGACGTGAGTTCCAACGAACTCGAAAAAGAGGAATTCTAGTGTGCTTGAGAATCTTCACATCTCGGTCAGTAATCTCTACTGGTTCCTCAACGAATCGCAGCTGATCGTCGATAGTGAGTTCCTTCAAAGGAACTATGAGGGTCTCATCTGACAAACACTTCTTCAGATTTGACACGTGAAAACGTTGTGAACTCCACTGAGTTCTGTTGGTAGGTTCAGTTTGTAGGCCACTTTTCCTATCTTCTCAATGATTTCGAACGGTGCAACGTAACGCGGATTAAGTTTGCCTCGTTTGCCAAAACGAACCACACCCTTCCAGGGTGAAACTTTGAGTAGCACTCGATCCCCAACTTGGAACTCGAGTGGTTTCCTGCGCTTATTAGCGTATGCTTTCTGACGGTCGCGAGCTGCCGTCATGCGTTGTCGTATCTGAGCAATCCTTTCTGTAGTATCAACTACGAGTTCTGGGCCAGTGATTTGGCTATCGCCAACTTCTGCCCAGCAAAGAGGTGATCGGCACTTACGCCCGTACAGTGCCTCAAACGGAGCAGCTTGGATGCTAGTGTGGTATCTGTTATTATACGAAAATTCCACTAGTGGCAGATGCTTTTCCCAGCCATTGCCAAAGTCAATCACACATGCCCTAAGCATGTCTTCAAGGGTTTGGATGGTGCGTTCAGACTGCCCATCCGTTTGCGGGTGATAAGTTGTGCTCATGTCTAATTGAGAGCCAAAAGATTTGTGCATTGCTTGCCACAGTTCAGAAGTAAAACGAGCATCACGATCAGATATGATAGAGGTTGGCACCCCGTGCCTTGAAACCACTTCCTTCAAGTAAACGTCTGCTAGAGTAGAGAACTTGTCTGTTTCTTTGATAGCCAAGAAGTGTGCAGACTTTGTGAGTCGATCCACGATCACCCAAATAGTATCATTCCCACGTTGAGATCTAGGCAGGCCAGTAACGAAATCCATGGAAATTTGCTCCCATTTCCATTGTGGTATCTCTGGTTGTTGAAGTAGGCCTGAAGGTTTCTAGTACTCGACTTTGACTCTCGCACAAGTCAAACATTTACTAACGTAGGTTGCTATGTGAGCTTTCATGCTAGGCCACCAGTATGTAGTTTTGAGATCGTGGTACCTCTTATCTGAACCAGGATGTACTGAGTAACGAGACTTGTGAGCCTCATCCATCACCAATTCGCGTATGTTTCCATAAAGTGGGACCCAAGTGCGCCCTGTTACGTAGTATACGCCGTCTTCCTTTTGTTCTAATCGTTTCCTTGATCCTCGTTGGGACTCCGCCCTGACGTTCTCTGCTTTCAAAGCTTCAACCTGAGCATCTCGTATCTGAGCAGGAAGACTAGATTGGATGGTGAGTTGTAACGCTCGCACGCGCTTAGGTGTAGTGTCCTTTCGACTGAGGGCGTCGGCCACAACATTGGCTCTGCCCGGATGGTACTTGATCGCGCATTTGTAATCATTCAATAGCTCGACCCATCGACGTTGTCGCATGTTCAACTCCTTTTTCTTGAAGATATGCTCGAGACTCCTGTGATCGGTGTAGATGGTGCACTTGGTACCGTCCAGGAAATGTCTCCATATCTTAAGTGCGAAAATAACAGCTCCCAGCTCCAAATCGTGTGTGGTGTAATTTTGTTCATGAACTTTAAGTTGGCGTGATGCATAGGCTATGACCTTGTCACGTTGCATCAACACACAACCAAATCCCTGGATTGACGCGTCGCAATAAACCACGAAATCGTCTGTGCCCTCTGGCAATGAAAGAATGGGTGCGCTACAAAGTCTACTCTTCAAATGTTGGAACGCTGATTCTTGAGCATCACCCCAACGATAGGTGACACCCTTTTGTGTTAGTAGAGTGAGCGACTGCGCACTCTTCGAGAAGTCTTTGATGAACCTTCTGTAATAGCCCGCCAAACCCAAAAATTGGCGGATTTCTATTGGTGTACGTGGTGCAGGCCAGTTCTTGATCGAGTCGACTTTTGATGGATCAACGTGAATCCCATTCCCATTTACCACATGGCCTAAGAAATGGACTTCCCGAAGCTAGAAGTCGCTTTTGGAAAACTTAGCATAAAGTTGCTTTGTTCGAAGGAGTTCCAAAATAAGTCGCATATGCTGCTCGTGTTCCTCCTGACTCTTGGAGTAGATCAGAATGTCGTCGATGAGAGCAAGTGACACATTCATTTGGTTAGACTAGGTTCGAACGTCGAGTTTGAGAATCCATATCGGTCGTATTAAGTTCAAAGATCAGTACTTGGGGTATCATCACATGTATAGCCCAATGCTCATCGAGTAATATTCGTAGAGTGTAACTTGTCCAAGCAAGTGTCCGCGGGGATTGTTGTTAGGATCACCGAATCCCAAAAGTATATCATGCATTGGTGTGGCAACATAAGAAAGAGTAGTCTCATTCGGTGGGTAAGCGTTTAAGAATCCACAGCAAGGGTTTACTCGATATTGACTGTACAGCTGGCTGCACGCCAGTTGGGTATAGTTAAGATAAAGTATGTCGTTGACTACATATTGTTGTGACGGGGTTAAATCAATCAGAACAAGAACTTAACATAGCAGCAGGGTTATCGTACAATCGTGTAGCGTAAAATTTCACTGTGACTCCCACTAGGAGCCGTTGGATTCGCCCCCATGTGAAGGAGGGACAATTTACCTAAATCCATGAACTTAGGTGTGTGTGTTTCATCAAGTAAGTAACCAAGTCCGGGGGTTTCCTTAAGTCGTGCAATTGAGTCCAAAGTACGTCTGCGAATTCATGAGGTTCCAAGGAAAGACGTGTAAACGCATTCAAGAAAGTATAATCGTATCAACATTACACCACTATTCTCAAGGTTTCGTGGAGTGATCACCAGTGATCAGGAGTCTAGCCTTCTAAATTCTCTAAGCTAGAGAGTGGTTCGTTTCAGTGGCTCGTCATGGAGGAGCGAGAACGTAACGTTGTTGTGGTACGGGTGTGATGGTTTGCTCTAAGCCAATGGTAGGGAGCGGACATACTAGCCATCAACAATCATGAGTCGGTGCAAGAGTTAATGCAGAGATTTTGTATACGCAAGAAAACTATCATAAAATGGAGTACGTCTCTTGTAGTGTAAGGTGGGTCATGCAAACGTATAATTTATCGTGCTTGCTGGTAGGTTGACTGATCCATAACTCTGTCCCTAAATGTCTTGAAGACTATTTCACCAATAATGGCATCCATTCGCTAAGTTAGGTATACGATAGAGTTAGTCAAATAGAATAAAAATGAACCATCCAACAGGGTAGTAAGATAGTCTCGCGTTTGGGAAAAGTCATGGTATGGTTGTTGGCGTTTCATTAAATTGGTTGCCATCCGAAATAACAGGGAGTTACTGAGGTTCATACGAAGGATCGAGTGTAAACAGGGTCCATCGATAATCGAAAATCTCAACCAGTTAACCTGCTGTCTAGAAGCAATTTCCAGTAGTGGTACATGGCGGCATGGCACAAAAAGGGGAGTTTGTTGCATCACGGTCACAAGGGTATATCACTTGTCCAAAACAGAATTTGGTTGGTAGGGTTGCTAGTTTGCAAAACGACGTACGCGTGTAATTGTGGCTGCTTCGTTTCTGGTATAGACGACCAGTGGAGATGATAAGGTTCGTCAACAGGATGCGTGGGTGTAGTTCTCCTAAACCCAAGTTCATTTGAGCCGGTTCTGGTCTATGTGGTTGTTGGCGTACAAGCCGGATGTACGGAAGGTCAAGTGGCGACGTCATGTTGAGATAAGCGTACAAATAGATAGAATGCATAAACAGTCGTAGCAGGATGGCGAGCAATTAGAAAGGGGTTTGACCACCTCTTGTCAAGTAGTTAAACATTTGTGTGCCACATGGGGCGCAGTAGGGATAACAGACAACATGCTACTATTCTAATAATTATACCATACACAACACATCATGCAAAAGTACCCTAGCAGGTAGGCAATATCAACTTAAATCACATTACCTAAAGTATTGAGTCTTGCACGTGGAGCGAAGCGTCGTTGTGGATCGTTGAGCACTGTACAGGTTAGAGTCTGGTTTTTACAAAAACTTTTTCCCTTTATTAAAACCAAGTTCGCTATAACCAATAGCTCTGATACCAATCTGTCACACCCCCAAAATCCACACGCGGAGTATCACCGCTTGGAGGCGTGACATGACTAGGATCAAGCCACCAATCATATTGAACAAACAATTAAGTAACCATGAAATCCAACACAATAAAATTGGTGTCCAAATCAAATCATAGTTTAAGTTGCAAGCGGAAGCATAATGTCAAAAACCAAAGCATGAGTTAATAATGTTTAAGTTCATCATGAACACTCAATGTCCATGCTCCACAACGACTCTTCCCCATGCAAGCTCCTGCTAAACCTAGTGACCTGCAAAACATGTAGTAACGAGTCAGCAACAAAGTTGAGCGAGTTCACAGTTGGGTGTTTGTTTTAAGTTGTTCCAAAAACAGTTTCCTTTAACTGGCATCCCTGCCGTGGGGGTTACCCCATAGTTGAAAACGTGATTTGCTTATCCCATTTACTCTGGCCTTACAGCCGTGGGGGCTACCCCATGTTTATACTACTAGACTCGTTACCATATCGACCACTGACTTTAGTCATGTTTATGTGCCCTTAGCGTCAATGTCTATCATCATTGACGTGCCCAGATCCATTAGTTCACGCCCGTCCTCTACGGCACGGTGTGAGGCTTGTCAGACCTAAATAGCGCTATCTAACTAATGACCCGCTTGCCATTGGCCCGGCGATTAAGTCGATATAAAAAGGAGGGACTTCGTGATAGAGTTTTGGTCTAGTGAAATTTAAACTGTCCAAGAGGACGAGGAATTACATTCCTTAACCCAAACTGTCCTACCCAAGGAGGACGAGGAATCCATATCCCTTAACCCATTCCCAACCCCTGGGAATCCTATGCTTTATAGAAAGTGTGAACTCACCTTAGGTTAGCTCAGCAAATAAGTAAAGGTCGATTGAGCTCCTAGTGGTCAACCACGTCCTAACATGGTTACCATACAAGTCAGGTCTAGGTTCAAATAGTGCACGTATGTTTACACAGAGATAGCAAGTTACAAACACATGGTATACACGACATACACGTAAAGCAATATCAGACGAGTAAATAACAAAACCCAATATGAATAGCCTGCCCAACCTATTGTGCGATCAGCACCACTTGTGCGATCCACAATGGGTTGTGCGATCAACCATAAACCCGACCCAGTAAATCATATGCAGTCCAAGACTTGTGCGGCCCAACAATTTAGCAAACAGTTTAACTTGTGCGATCCAAATAACCTTGTGCGACTACTGGTATGTCCTTGTACGATTACAATATGTCTTGTGCGACTGAGATTTGGGCTTTAAGGCCCAATCTACATAATAAAGTCCAAACAGTGTGTGTGGCCAAGCCTTGTGCGATCAGCACAGTCTTGTGCGATCCACAAGGTCTTGTGCGATCATGCATGTCTAAGCAATACATTGTGCTTTAATGATTATACCTAGCTTGTGCGATTAAGTCTTGTGCGATCAGTTCAAATCTTGTATAATCTAATCTTGTGCGATGGGGAACTTGTGCGATTAGTTATCTAATTCCCTAAAATCATGCAATCAGTTATATTGTTTCCATTTATGAAGTTATCAATCAACAGCACTAACAGTTTCCATTCATACAATTAATCGATCAAACGAGGGTTTTTAGCATCAAATCTCTATGAACCCTAATCATGTTTCAAGCATAACAACGTTTTAAAACATTCAAACTATCAGATTTAAAGCTTTCAACATCACCAAGCAAACAATCCGAAAGGCAGAAACATAACAGCCGAATAACATCTATTCGGTTCTAAATCATCAACTCTAAATCAATCTAACACCCTACACAAATGAGTCGATCTACATGAACAACCTGAGTGATTTTACAATCATAAGCAATCATATAACATTCACTAAATTATGTGAAAACATGTAGATCACAATCATCAAGTAACATACAATTAATAATTAAAACACTAACCGGAAGTCAAAGAACTAGGTTGATCGAGATGAGGGCTTCGGCTATGAGGATTGCCGTCGAACTAGAGAGAGAGGAGATGAGATAACTAGGGTTTTGGTGTGTGTTAAGTGTTTGCAACTAATGAGAGAACAAACCCCCACTAATGGGTATGTCTTAGCTTAAATAGATGAGTGGCCGAACCCATCATGGGCTGCCCATTGGTTTCGGATTCAAAAGGTGTGGGCCGAGAGTGATAAGGGACCAAAGCCCAAAGGCTTGTGCGATCGGGTTGTTGTTGTGAGATCGATTCGTTTATATACATACATTCGTTACACATAAACACATATCAAACATAACATTTCATTAATCATCAAGGTTCACATAATCACATAGTGTTCAAACATGCTACACTTAGCACAAAGATAGGTTCTGAAATACGAGTTGTCACAATTAAATCTAAACCATATAAGAGCATTTTTGAGAAAACTCCACTCCACCATATCATAAGCTTTCTGAATATCCACCTTGAAAGCACACCTAGGAGGACCCGAGTTCCTATGATAGTTGTGCATCAGTTCTTGGGTAAGTAAAATGTTATCCGATATTCTTCTACCTGGGACAAACGCAGACCGGTTGATACTCACAATCCCACTTAAAGCACCTTTAATACGATCCTGGTTTAACAAAGCCTACATTCTGATTTGAAACCTATCCTAAGTGCTGATGACCCGTTATGACCCGTTAAGGTAGTTTTACGCTACTTTAATGCGTCATTTGCACAAATGCGTGTTCAGATGGCCTAACTAGTCCCATGACAAGTATTATATGCCTAAACAAATTTAATTATGTTGCATAATCAGTTTAAGTGTCAAATTTTTGGTTTTTTTGGGGTAAAGGGTTACCCTGGTAAATTTTATATATCAACAAAAAAGAACATGGTGTGGCCAAACATAGACACACGCTACTAGACTTGGCATACCAAGACTAGGACACAAAGCAAACAACCCACAGCGACACAACCAACATCCATGGAAAAAACAAAACACAACCCATCAAAAAAATCGCCAACCTAGAGCAAAAACAAAACAATAATTAACCCATATCATCATTCTTCATTGGTATCTTCCATCTCTCAAAGATCATCTTATTCTTCGGATCCTTACCAATCTGGAACCCCATTAAGCGAAGCCGAACCGAGCATTTAATCATTTGAGACATAACATCAGCACTCCGATGGTTTTCAGTAAACAAACGATTATTCCTTTCCTGCCATATAAAGTAGGTAGAAGCCGCAATAACTAGCTTGGATACAATGTATTGAATCTTCTTCGACCCCGAATATTGCTCCATCCATCCTACTAATGAATCCCAAGTGTCCGTAACATTATGAATATCCACCATCTTTTTAACATCATTCCACACGTTAGAAGCAAAGGAACATTTAAAAAAGAGATGGTCCCTAGAATCAAGATCACGCCTGCATAAGGGACAACACATTAGAATTAAATTAGTAGCACTCCCAGCTTCCCAAGTCGCCATTCGATCCGGAGTCTTAAGCTTTGTTTTAATCACCTGCCATAGATGGAATGAGTGCCGAAGGACACATTGACTGTACCACACCATATTAACCCAAGGCACCTTCTCTTCGAGTTTCCGGAGGTTTTTCCATGCTTCCCATGTGCTAAAGTAGCGATCATTATCATTCAGATCCTTCTACCAACCGATCCTCATATGCTTAAATTGAAATTATGCGTAAAACGGGTATTTTGGTCATTTTCCTAAGGCATATAAACTACCTATCATACAACTAATTAAACTAAGTGACCATAAGGTATAACCTCGGAAGGTTATTCCCTATACAACTATGGTCACAAAATATATTTGGTCGAATCCTAATGATCGACCAAATGGGTCGGGTTCGAAAGTCTAAGTGGTTGTCAAGACCGCTTGACTTACGACCCTAAATAAGCACTAAACTAGTAGTGACGAGTTAAACATGTTAAAACATGTTTAACTAAGATAGAAAAATTACTTAGTATCAAACCAAAGTGTTTTGATACCCGAAAATAGTTCCATCGTAAAATGCACATAAACGTGCAAATTAACTGAAACTTTGACTCGTCACTACGATTAGTCAACGTGGTAATCAGCAGGTACAATCGTAAGGGATTATAACCATCGTGATTACGCTCACGTTGCAAAGTTCAATTGAACTTTGACTTGACCAATTCATGGTCAAAAACGAAAGTCAAACGGTAGCCAAACTGTTTAACTTTCAGCTTGTAATTGATGAAATAAATGAACAAGCCATGAAAGAACACTTACAAGTGCTCTAAGGCTGAAAAAATGACTAGAAGAACTCAGGTAAGAGGCCTCCAAACAAGTGGTAGCCTCTACTTAGAGTTTGAGATTGAGAAAATGGAATGAGCAAGGAAAATGGACAGATTTGAGGCCTATTTATAGTTGTTGTGAAGCTCCAAGATCATGCCACATGTATTGTGTATTGCCCAAGGAAACATAGGATGATTACATGTGTCTATGATCAGATTTCATATTTGGAGATCACTCAAAACACCCACAATTTTGCAAAACTAGCCTAGAAAACAAGTGTTGTTGCTATTTTAGAGATTCTGCCAAGATGTAGGCGTCGTGTCGCGCGACGGCAAACACCCTCAGGTGTCGTGCCCCATGAGGGCTCAGGCCAGAGTTTTGAAATTTGGCATAAATGGTCCCTACATCCTCCAAACGCGTTTTTCGACGCGTTTAACCCCTGTTAACCCATTTTCAAGGCTCTAAAAGGATGTTAAAGCATAGGGGACTTGAAATATGCTTGGAAATATCATGGATGTTGGTTTGTTTGGTCGTACGATCCCGTTGTTCGGTTAATTACGACCAAACTCGAATGGACGCGAAAACGATCCAAATTGCGCGACGAATGGTATTTTTGCATTCCTATCACTAAAATATAATATTCTAGTGATTACAAAAATTTTTGGATGTCCGGATATGGTCAGAACTCGAGATATGCACGTATATGCAAACTCTCGCAGTTTTGACGCTTTTTGCCCCTGTGATCAAATAAGCGTATTTTCGCATACCGAACCCCTCAAAACTTATTTATAAGCTATGTAAAGGTTATTTAGGGTATGTTTAGCTTATGATATTGTTCCGGAGTGTTCCTTTCTACGCGTATCGGCAGACTTTTGCAGTTTGTCGCAAATAGTCCCTGTGATCGAATAAACTTGTTTTTGCCATACCAAACCCTTCAAAACTTATTTCTATGTTAAGTAAAGGTTATTTAAGGTATGTTAAGCTTATGTCACTGTTCCGGAGTGTTTTTCGCGTTAAACTGATTACGTTTACGTAACAATATGCGTATAACTTTCAAGAAAGTGATTAAGAGCTCGAAATCGAACAAGAATTGATATGTGTAAATGTCACATGTATTTGTACAAACTCCGAGAATGAAACACAAGATTTCATTGGATTTATATTTGTATGAAGTTCGTAGAGGCACAAATGTCACAGTCTCCCCTACTTTAGGAAATTTCGTCCCGAAATTTATTCATAGGAGTCTGTTTAAGCAATTGTCTTGCGCGGAATCTAGAGTTTTATCTATTTGCATAGAATAACTCGACCCATGACCACTCCAGCAATCCCAGACAGCAAGTTCCTCGTCCATAGCATCTAACGACCTGCGAGCATGCAACATGTGTATCAGACAACGCTGGTGAGTTCATAGTTTTACGAAAACGTTAATTGCCAAGTGTTTAGTTCAGTTTATTGATAATAATGTTGATAACAACTCGAGTACCGTACAAGATGGCTCCAGATTATTTTGCCCGTCCCCAATGCCCCCTATCTAAGAATTGGTCATGATTAAGGTCATTATTTCACGCCCGTCCTCTCAGGTACGGTGTGACGTTGCCAAGCCTAATAGCGCTATCAACTAATACCCCGTCACCTCTCAGGTAACTATTCGGTAGAAGATGGGACTTAAGGTGATAGGAAATGAGTGTATTATCTAACATTCCAGTTTTTACCCAAAAGACTTATTCCTCTCAGGAATACCCATTTGATTGTCCCACCCACCGGGACGCATGCTCAGGAGGAGTGAACTCACCTTTGATTTGCTCGGTATGTTAAGTTACCCATCCAAGTTGGTCAACCCAAACCCTACCGTGGTTACCAATCAAAATTAGTTTCATAATCAACCAAGTCACGTATTTTACACAGCTTGCATTCATCACAAGATCACCGTATATCACATAGCAAGTACTTAGTTCTCATATAAGTCCACATCCCATGTGCAAATCTCATAATAACATTCAACAGATGCAAATCTCACATAGCAAGTACTCACACGAGTCAAGTCAAGATCCTCATTTCCAGTTAAATAATCATGCAACAAATACAATTTTACAAACACAAATGTCCATCATCATATAGACTTCCTTAAGAAAAAAACCCTAATTCTCTCTCTAGCTATGGCGATTTCTGTCCCTCTCGTAACCCTAGCTTTTTCATCGTGATTCTTGTGCCACAGAACTGGTATTAGGGGTTTCTAACATCTAATACGTAATATGTTATCGGGATTGATCGATTCAAGACTAGGGTTTTCTTTTTCTTTTAAATCGCCGGCCCTGGTTCCCTGTTTTCGAGCTTATAGTATAGTTTTTGGGCGATCGGTCTGTTTACATACCTGATTTACCATTTTCTATATGATTCAGTAGGATACATGGGTTAGGGTTTTTTCTAATTTAGGGTTTTGCTTTTTCCGTGTTCAGTGTTTCGTCTGGTTTATGTGGTCTTCGTGTTGCATGCTTTCGTATAACGTAGGGTTAAGAGAGTTGTCAATCTTAGTATGGATGAATGTAAGAAACCTGGTGGAGATGTCCGTGGGAAGCCGTCACTGTCGTTTCAGGATATAGCCAATCGGGTTGTTGATGTTGACGGGAACACTTTGCAACTTAGACGGGGTTTAATGATTAGCAATCAGATTGATCCTAAGCGTCCTAACATCATTGACGAACTTAAGAAGGTCATGGTGCCAGTTCAATTGGAGAAACCGGCTGGTGAGCAATCGAAACACTTTTGGGATTATCCTAATATGGGGTATTCGCCATCATCAGGTCTGGATGTAGTGAATTTGTCGGCTGAACAGGGAAAACCACGATCTTCAGGGGCTGCAGATCCTTTATCATTCGCCAACATAGTTAAGAACACTAAGGAGAATGTTAAGGTGAATTTTAGGGTGATGGAATCTACCGAGGCTGTTGACGGTGCTGATGTTGTTATTCCATTGTCATCGGTCCAACAAGTCACTGATAGGTATGCTAACACTTTGTATGGATATTTTCTGGGTAAACGTCTGGCATTTCCTGTGGTCGAGTACTTTGCAAAAAACAACTGGGTTAAATATGGTCTTTCCCGGCTAATGATGAATGCAAACAGGTTCTTTTTCTTTTAGTTTAAAACTAAGGAAGGGATGAATCAAATGTTAGAGGATGGGCCTTGGTTGATCAGAAGTGTACCGATAATTTTGAAGGAGTGGTCGGCCTCTATCAAGATGGAAAAAGAGGATATTAACGTTGTTCCAGTTTGGGTCAAGATGCATGATGTGCCGTTAGCGGCATTTACCGAGGATGGTCTTAGCTTGGTCGCTTCTAAGATTGGGATCCCTAAGATGTTGGATTTGTATACTGCCACGATGTGTGCCGAGTCTTGGGGAAGAAGCAGCTATGCTAGAGCGCTTATTGAAGTTCAGGCGGGGGCTGAGTTAAAGAAGAGTGTTACTGTTGCAATCCCATCTTTGGATGGTAAAGGTCATTCAAAGGTGGAGGTCAAAATTGAATATGATTGGGAGCCTTTAAGGTGCTCCTCTTGTTGTGTGTTTGGTCATGATGATAGCTCGTGCCCAAAGAGCCCTCAGGTAACTTCAAGTGGGGATTCTGAAAAGAATAATGATGATTTTCAGGTTGTGGGTGCCAAGAAGAAGAATGTTAATAACCAAGGCCTCTATATGAAAAATCAGAAGCCTAAGTTAGTTTACAGACCAGTTGTCAAACCTAAACCGAAATCGTCCTTGAGGAGTCCGATGAATAACCAGGTTTCAACGTCAAACCCATTTGACATTCTTAAGGACGATGATGGAAATCAGGGAGGAATCACTGTAGGTCGAGTGGAGAAGAAAGCTACGCAGACTAGTAGTGACAAGCAGGAATCAGATGAGGAGGAGGTCGTTGAAGTCTATTATGAAACTAGTGAATTTATGACCTCGGGTACACATTCTTCATCTTCGAGATCAAAGGCAAGCACCTCTTCCACAAAGTTCTCCAATGGATATACTCTTTTTGGTTCGTGTGAAGGGGTTGCCGGTTTGTGGCAATTTCATCTTTGATGATGGCGGATGAGGGTTTTTTTTTTTGTTTTGTTTTGTTTTGTCTTGTCTACTGATGTTTAGTAGGCTAGGTTATGGGGTGTCAGAGGTTTATTTGTTTTGTTCGATTTACATATATGGAGCATGTCCTGTATATGAACTAGTGTGGAACACATCCTCACTACTTGTACTTATTTGCGGTTGTTTTTAATAGAATCACCGGGGTAACCCTTTACCCAAAAAATGTCCATCATCATATATATCATAAACTGTTCTATTTGTTTACACAATTGCAGCATCCCCACGAAGGACCTATTCTTCGTGGGATGCTCTTATGGCGAAGAATCACATGGCGAAGGACTATCCTTCGTCGAGATGGGGTTTGACGAAGAACCCTAGTGATTCGGCAGGAAGTAGTCAACGAAGAATCAACTCTTCGTCGTCTTGAGGTTTGACGAAGAACCCTCTAGCGAAGGTCTATCCTTCGTCGAGATTGAGTGTGGCGAAGTACCATAATGGTTCGTCAAGAATCAGTCAACGAAGAATCAATTCTTCGTCGGACTAGATTCTTCGTCGGACTAGATCCTTCATCGCTGCCCTATCAGACGGTTACCATTCCCTTAATCTTGTAACAGTTTACAAATTATTGGCATGCTTATCGGATCAATCGACATCTTTTAATAACAGTTACATTCATCCATGAAATCAGCTTCATAAACAACAATTAATCTGATCATTCATCATCTAAAACATCCTGACCGAATCATTAACACAATGATTACGACTTTAACATGCAACCCTAATTTCTTATGTAGAATCAAAACAGTAACAACTTGTTTATATCCGCAAACTATCAAAGGTTCACATAAAACAGTCCTAGATCATCATCAAACATCATCACGTAATTCCCTTCTAACAGTTAATTATAACGAGTTTGTCCATCATTAGTTTCTCTAACATATGATCCTAAGCATTATCATCAAGCAAGGATAAGACCAAACTCAATCCTCATATATCAACACAACCACGTTTATCAATTCATCAAAGGTAACGATTTACTAACCGAAAGGAATAAGATGAAAGTCAAGAAGGTCTTCGAGAGTGAGAGGATTGCCGCCGGGTTCGAATGGGAGCAGAAGAGTGATTAGGGTTTGATTATGTTCCACAGGTTACGCAAGTCTTAAACCAACACAATAACAGTTGGGCCCATTCTGGGCTACGGGCCGAGAGCCCCTTTTTGGCGAAGGACCTGCTTGACAAAGAACCTTCTTCGTCGAGACTGATGGTGACGAAGAATCATTCTTCGTCCAACAAACGTTGTGGCGAAGAACCTTCTTCGTCATCTTGGGGTTTCCATTACACATTAAACATTACACATTTAACAACCAAGCGTCAGAATACTTTAATCATTCAAATAAACTACACATGACACCACGTAAAACAAAGTGTAAAAACAGGATTGTGGAACAAGTGATGCGTAGAGGAAAGACCTTGAAATCTCGAGTTGTCACATCATCCCCAACTTGAAAGAAATTTCGTCCCGAAATTTGATAAGTAATCCAAAGCAGCAAGATGTTAGATCAGGATGACTGTGGATTTTACGCAGGTGCCACATCATCCCCAACTTGAAAGGGAATTTCGGCCCGAAATTCACCAGTTGCATCAGAACTAGATTGGTCAGTTGGGAATAGTTGAGGATACTTGAGCTTCATCTGATCCTCACGCTCCCACGTGAACTCCGGTCCACGTCTTGAGTTCCAACGGACTCTCACGATCGGGATTCAATTATGCTTACGGACCTTGACTTCCCGGTCCATAATTTCGATGGGTTCCTCCACAAACAACAATTTATCATTGATTTTCAGTTCTTGGAGTGGTACCACAAGTGTTTCATCGGACAAACACTTCTTTAATTGCGAAACATGGAAAACATCATGAACGTTACCCAACTCAGCAGGTAACTCGAGCTTGTAGGCCACTTTACCAATTCGTTCTTGGAGACATCATGAAAGTTCCGGACCTGTGATCTGGCTGTCACCCACCTCAGCCCAACAAAGAGGTGAACGACATTTCCGCCCGTATAATGCTTCGAACGGAGCTGCCTGGATGCTGGTATGGTAGCTGTTGTTGTAAGAGACTCTATCAACGGCAAGTGTTTCTCCCAGCCTTTACCAAAATCGATCACACATGCTCGCAGCATGTCTTCAAGTGTCTGAATGGTTCGTTCACTTTGACCATTCGTCTGTGGGTGATAAGCAGTACTCATGTCGAGACGTGAGCCGAATGATTTATACATCGACTGCCATAAATCGGATATGAAACGCGGGTCGCGATCAGAGATAATAGAGGTTGGCACCCCGTGCCTAGAAACCACCTCCTTTAGATAAACAGCAGCAAGTTGTGAGAACTTATCAGTTTCCTTGATTGCTAGGAAGTGCGCTGACTTCGTGAGACGGTCAACGATCACCCAGATAGTATCGTTTCCGTTTTGAGTTTTCGGCAAACCAGTGATGAAATCCATAGCAATTTGCTCCCATTTCCACAATGGTATTTCTGGTTGCTGGAGCAGGCCTGAGGGTTTCTGATACTCTACCTTGACTTTCGCACAAGTCAAACATTTACTCACATATGTCGTGATATTGGCTTTCATCTTCGGCCACCAATACAAAACTTTTATATCCGGATACATCTTATCAGACTTGTGCGCTTCGTCCATCACAAGCTCCCTAAGATTTCCAAACAAAGGAACCCATATCCGTTCCATAAAATAATAAATGTCGTCTGATCTCTCCACGAGTCGTTTCTCCATGCCCCGCAAATACTCAGCTTCCAGGTTTTCTTCCTTCAATGCTTCGGTCTGAGCAGAACGGATCTGATCAGGTAAATTAGAGTGGATAGTGAGCTGTAGAGCACGGACACGCTTGGGTTTCGTTTCCTTTCGACTAAGGGCATCAGCTACAATGTTAGCTTTACCTTGGTGATACTTGATTGCACAATCGTAGTCTTTTAAGAGTTCTACCCAGCGACGTTGTCGCATATTCAATTCCTTCTGGTCAAAAATATGCTGGAGGTTCTTGTGGTCGGTATAAATAGTGCATTTAGTACCGTACAAGTAATGCCTCCAGATTTTTAACGCAAAGACCACGGCCCCCAACTCTAAGTCGTGAGTCATGTAATTCTTCTCATGAACCTTCAGTTGTCGAGAAGCGTACGCTATCACCTTCTCGCTTTGCATTAACACACAACCGAGACCCTGAATAGAAGCATCACAATACACCACAAAATCCTCGGTACCCTCCGGTAATGACAAGATTGGTGCACTGCAGAGTTTTTGTTTCAAGAGTTGGAAAGTATCCTCCTGCTTCGTTCCCCAAGAATAAATCTGCGATAGTACCCAGCGAGACCAAGAAATTGTCGCACCTCCGAAGGATTCTTTGGATCCACGTGTATCCCCATTTCATTAACAATATGGCCAAGGAAGTGTACTTCTCGAATCCAAAAATCACGCTTAGAAAATTTCGCGTAGAGTTGCTCCTTCCTCAGGAGCTCCAAGATAAGACGCAAGTGTCGCTCGTGGTCTTCCTTGCTCTTAGAGTAGCTCAAGATGTCATCGATAAACACAATGACGAAATCATCAATATACGGTTTGCGCACACGATGCATAAGGTCCATGAAAACCGCTGGTGAGTTTGTCAACCCGAATAGCATAACCAGAAACTCATAATGGCCATAATGCGTTCGGAAAGCTGTTTTTGGAACGTCCTCCTCTCGGACTCTCATCTGATGATAGCCCGACCTTAAGTCAATCTTCGAGTAAAAAACATGACCCTTGCAACTGGTCAAACAGGTCGTCGATGCGTGGTAAAGGATAACGGTTCTTGACGGTCACCTTGTTGAGTTCACGGTAATCTATACACATATGAAAGGACCCGTCTTTCTTCTTCACAAACAGAACTGGGGCCCCCAAGGTGAAGAACTGGGTCGGATAAAACCTCTATCCAACAGTTCCTGGAGTTGATTTGACAGCTCCTGTAACTCTCCTGGTGCAAGACGATAAGGAGCACGGGCAATCGGGGCTGCTACTGGTGTAAGGTCAATCTGAAACTCCACCTAACGGTGTGGAGGTAAACCAGGAAGTTCTTCAGGAAATACGTCAGAAAACTCACGAACAACTGGCAGGTCTTCGATTTTCCTTTCTTCAGGATGAGTATCAGTAACAAGTGCTATAATAGCAGGGTATCCCTTTCGTAGACACTTCTGAGCTTTCATGCCTGAGATGATGCCAACCATTGCACCACTACGATGGCCTTGAACTGACAAAGGTTCTCCACTGGGGAGAGGGATACGTACAACTTTCTCCTTACAAAGGATTTCCGTTTGGTGCTTAGACAACCAGTCCATACCAACGACTACATCAAAGCTTCCAAGAGTAACGGGAAGTAGGTCAATATCAAACACTTGACCCATAAGATCGAGTTTACACCCAAAAAGAACATGCAAGGCTTCAATCGATTTGCCATCAACTAGTTCTACTACGTGTTTGGTTACAAGAGGTGTAGGAGTTAACCCTAATTGACGACTGAACCCCAAAGACACATAACTCCAATCGGCACCAGAGTCGAATAAAACAGAAGCAAATAGAATGTTCACAGAAAACGTACCAGTCACAATGTTGCCATCATTCCTAGCTTCCCCAGACCAATGGTAAACACTCTTCCACGCGCACCATTCCAACCATTGTTTCCGTTGTTGTTCCGAGGGTTGTTATTGTTATTACCAGCATTCTGATTCAGTTGAGGGCAATCTCGCCAGAAGTGACCCTCGTCTCCACACTGAAAACACCCCTTACGTTTGCGGGAATCTCTTCGTATTCATCATAACGAGGTTCCATGGGTTAACATAGTGTGGTTCACGCAATCTATCCCTCGGCACTCGTTCTTCATGTGGCTTCTTGTTAACAAGAAACTTAAAACGCAGGATGTCATGAGTAGATGGTGCTCCACGGGTAATGCTAATTTTAATCTATTATGTTGCTCGCTTTGTGTATTAGGTCCGGACTCTCATGAGCACTTGTTCTTTGAGTGCGGATATGCTTCTCAGGTCTGGAATGGTGTTAAATCTAGAGCGGGTATGGGACATATTCAAGATACATGGGATGCAATCTTCGGCTATTTGGTTCAGGTTGCGACCTCGACGAAGGCGCAACATGTCATTGCAAAATTAATTGTGGGGGCTGCGGCTTATTTTGTGTGGCAAGAAAGAAATCTAAGACTCTTTTCGAATAAAAAGAGAACCTCGGAGCAGCTTATAGAGGTGGTTTTGTCTACTATTCGGCTAAAGCTTCATACCATGCGATTTAAAAGGACGAGTCAGATTGAAGGGATTTTGCGAGATTGGAGCTTTCCGCGTGGTCTTTTGGTAGCTGATGATGATTGCGGCTAATGTTTGTTATTTTCTGGTTGTATTTGTATGTCCAGTGACATTGGTTTTCTTGTTTGCTTGGTTTTATCTTTGCTTGTAAACTCCCGTGTGGCATGTCATACGTGGGAACTGTGGGTCATCCTGTCCCACACTTGGTTTTATTGGTTGTTTGAAATAAATTCAACGGGGTAACCCTTTACCCAAAAAAAAACACCCCTTACGATTTCCCTGATTCTACTGAGGCTGCTGCCTCTCCTGTTGCTATGGCTACTGTTGCTGTGGGGGTTACTGCTGCTGCTGCTGTCTTGGGATTGGGGCCCTGCAATCTCTAGCCATATGGCCCACCTTGTTGCACCTGTGACAGACCCGGGTGCACGACCCACGATGGTGGAAGTTACACTTGTTACACTTTGGTTACTTCCCTGCGTAAGAACCCTGATTAGAGTTGTTGCTCATATTCTGATTAACTGAGGATGACTGGCTAAAACTGCGGTTGCTGTTGTTGTCTGGCTTTTTCTGTGACTGATTCGAGTTTGACACCTTGTCCACATCATTCCATTTTCGTTTACTGTCAGCGGCAGGAGTAGTAACTGTAGCAGTAGTAGTAGCAGTAGCAGAAACACATGGTGGTAGCGAGCCACGCACCACCTCCTGATCGGTAATCTTGTGAGCTAGACGTATGATTCGAGGCAAGTTGTCAAGATTTGCTGCAGTGACTAAACCCTTGACCTGTGGTGCTAAACTGTTGATGTACAATTCAATCCTACGGTGGGGTGGTCGTGATAAGTTAGGACACATGTTCGCGAGCCCGTGTGACGTTTCGTGTACGCTTCGATCTCAGACCCTGCCATCTTCAAATTGTAGTACTCATTTTCCGACTTTTGAATTTCGTCACGAGGACAGTACTCCTCACGCATCAGCTCCTTAAAATCATCCCAAGTAGTCGCGTTCGCCATTTCAATACCCAACATTTGGACTTGGGAATTCCACCAAGTCAAGGCACCATCCTCTAGTGTGCCTGAAGCATACTTCACTCTGTCCCCAGCAGGACAGTTACACATCGCGAACACCGATTCTGCCATCTCAAACCAACGCAGTAGTCCCACAACTCCTTCAGTCCCACTGAACATCTGTGGCTTACAATCCATGAACGTCTTAAACGTACACACAGGCGGATTGTTCTGATTCACGTGTTGACCTAAAGACGAAAGAAAATACAACACACGGGTAAGATTCGAGTACGCGACACAAGGATAAAGAGTATTTGGCACACATCGTACCAGCCTGCTGAGCCGCCAAGGCTCCACACGATTATTGATCAGGTCAGTTAATTCAGCTTGGGACATAACGATGTTGCCACGTCCACCGCCGCGACCTCCACCACGTCCACCATTTCATCCGTTCATGATTCTATATAAAAATGGAAAAAGGTTAAAAATCGGGATTGGATGGGAGTCAAACATCACTATGACCTCTACAGATTACCGAGTTCTATCATTACGTCAGACAACAGAGCGGAACCCCTTTCACACTCGTTAAGCCTCACTGGGACTCACATGCACCCCACATTATTATTATGTGTGCACCCATAATAGAAATGCGATTTGCATGTTTTTTTTTTTGGGTAAAGGGTTACCCCGGTGATTTTATAAACAACCAAAAAAAGCACATGTAGTGCGACAGAGTATCACACTAGATGATAGATGGGGCATACCCCAAGCTATGGAAACAAAACACCAAGCAAAAAGCTCAAAACAAGACAAACGATAACAAACTAGTCTATCAACTAGCTAACATCCAAACCATCTCTACGTGACTCTATTACATTGATCCAGTATAACATTTTCGTGAATGCCCCATTTCACCAGAATCCTTCTCACTTGGCTTGTGTTCTTGAATTTAAGACCCATGAGCTTATACCTAATATTAGATATAATTTCCTTTGCCAATTGATCAGGAGGACTACAATTTTGGAACAGCCTATTGTTCCGTTCACGCCATATATTGTAAGCTGTGGCAGCAGCAATCAACCGATCCACAATACTATAAGCTTTCTTCCATGCACGTCTAGTAAGCAACTAGTTTATGACCTCCTCCCAAATCGGCTTAACATTACCCATATCCGAGTAAGAGACTACATTATACCATCCCTCAGTCGAGTACTTACATGAGAAGAACAAGTGATCATGAGAATCAATATTCTCATAGCATAAAAGGCAGCACATCATGTTCATGTTGTTTCTCCTAGCCCCTCCCCATTGCAGAATTTTATCTTGAGTTTGGAGTTTCTTTCTCATTATCAACCACATAAGAAAAGCATGCTTTGGGATGCATTGAGAGAACCAAATAATTTCCATCCAGTTAACTTCCCCCATCAATTGATCGAATAGCTTGCCACGCATTTGATGTTGAAAAGTCATAGAGCTTGTCATTCATCTTCCAAAATAACTTATCTTCAACATGGACCGTCACCTGTAATTGAGTGATATGATTAAGAACCGGATAAAGGTTGTACCAAGCCGCTGGTAACAACCACCTTCCATTATCCCAAATATCTTTCACTTTCGTCATCAGATTAAAGCCACCATTAAAGATGGTACGATAAGAAAGAAATTTGTTAAGAGGACCCACCCCACTCCACGTATCAAACCAAGCCGAAATGTTTTTACCGTTCCCAAGCTTTGGCAAAATAAATGGCTGAATAAGGGGCCGCACTTTAAGAATTTTTCTCCAGCTCCATGTGCAATTGCTAGGGACACGGCAGTCCCAAAAATTCCTCCCCTTTAAGCGATACGTATGAATCCAAGCGACCCAAAGCGATTCCCTTTTGACAATAATACTCCAAGCATTAGCTGCCATAAGAGCATTATTCATCTCCCCAATTCTTCTAATACCAAGGCCCCCTTCGTTTTTAGGGACACACACTGCCTTCAAAGACACTTTAGCTTTACCTTTCTGCATAGGCCCTTGGCACCAAAGAAAGCCCCTCATATTAGCTTCAAGCTCCTTGATAACTCTTCCTGGCAAAATGAACACGGAGGCCCAATATATATGAAGAGCCGAGAGGACAGAGATGACGAGTTGAAGTCTACCAGCAAACGAAAGCAATCTGTTCTTCCAGCTAGAAATTATGTCATTTAACTGTTCCATGAGAATACTACAATCTGCATATTTCAGCCGAGAAGTAATCAAAGGGACACCTAGATACCTTACCGGAAGAGAACCTTCCATGAAAGGCATAAGGTTTAGAATCAACACTTTAATATTGTCCGGAACATTACAAAAATACACAATACTCTTAGAAATATTTGGCTTCAAACCAGACATCTTAGAAAAAGCATTCAACGAATCCATAATGCATTTGACTGAATTACTATCACCCCGAGCAAAAAGAAATAGATCATCAGCAAAGCACAAATTGACAATCCTCTGTTTATCACATTTATTATGGAAACGGAAAGATGTATCAATACTAACCATTTGTTGAAGACTAAGAGTAAGAATTTCCATGACTAACGTAAATAAATACGGTGATAATGGATCTCCTTGCCACAATCCCCGTTTACCTTTAAAATAACCATGTAGATTGCCATTGACCGCAATAGAGAAAGATGAAGTTGAGACACACATCATTATCCACTGAATCATCTTCGGATGAAACCCAAACCCCCGAAGAATCCTTTCAAGAAATTGCCAATTTACAGTATCATAAGCTTTTTGGATATCAACTTTAAAGGCACATCGAGGAGGCCCTACTTTCTTATGATAGTTGTGCATTAATTCTTGAGTCAATAAAATATTATCCGAAATTTTGCGTCCAGGAATGAAAGCTGACTGGTTAATACTCACAATACTCCCCAAGGAATCCTTTATACGGTCAGCTATGATTTTTGTAATGCACTTATACAAAACATTACAACATGCAATCGGTCTATATTCCGTAACAAAAGTTGGAGTAGTAACCTTTGGGACCAGAGCAATTATAGTGTGATTCATCTCTTGAAGCAACTTCCCTTTAACAAAGAAATCTTGAACCGCCCTAGTAACATCTTCCCCAATAATACTCCATGCATGCTTATAAAAGGCTGACGTATATCCATCCGGCCCTGGAGCCTTGTTCTCCCCAATCGAAAAAATAACTTTTTAATCTCATCGGGAAGAATGGGGCGAATCATGTGACGAGCATCAGCATCCCCCAGAGTATGAGTAAATAACTCTGGGGATGGCTGTAAAGCCATAACCTCCTCATTGCCCAAAAATTGCTCAAAATGTTTAACAAACGCAGTCGGAACTTGGCCATTCTCAAACAGGTTGCCATTGGTATCTTTTATCATATTAATATGGCTGTGATGATTTCGACACTTAAGAGATGTGTGAAAGAAATCCGTATTAAAATCACCTTCCGCTAACCATTTAACTTTAGACTTTTGTTTTAAAAACCTCTCTTCATCTAAACTTGCTTCCTGAAACGCTTGACTGCACTTACCCTCCTCTTCCCTTAGTTGAGAATCGAACGGGTTTACATCAATAGCTTTTTGGATATCATCTAGTTTACAACGGAGCTCTATCACTTTTTTATGAAGATTACCTTGGCTGTGAAATAAAGTTCTGATAGGAGATTTAAGCATCTTCAACTTCTTAGCAACTTGAAATTGTTTTACCCCTTCAACTTGGCTCTCCCAGTTATCTTTGATTAGCTGCATAAAACCCGGTTTATGAACTAGAAAGTTAGCAAATTTAAACGGTTGTGGTTTACATCAGTTCATAGAGGGAATCTTCAGCATAAAAGGAGTGTGATCAGAGATTCTGGGCGGAAAAAACACAGCCATAGCCGAAGGAAATGCATCCGTGAAAGCCACATTGCCCAGAATTCTATCAATTTTCTTTAACAAACCAGTTCCCACCTTCGGTTTTTGGTTCCAAGTGTAATGGAACCCAGAGCTATTAACATCAAATAACTCGATCAAATCAATACATTCCTTGAAATCCCTCATTCCCACATTAATAGCAGACGAACCGGCACTATTGTCTTCAATTTTTAAAGCACAATTAAAATCTCCCATAGCTACCCATGGGTCATCTTTAACACAGTTTTTATGATACGCTAAGCTTCCCCACAAGTGCCTTCGGTTCATATAGTAATTGTTTGCGTAAACGACAGAACAAAACAATATCTTTTTTTCTTTCTTAAACACAACTTTTGTATGAATTACCTGGTCTGTTTGAGCCACTACCATAACATCTAGAAGTTTAGAATCCCATCCGATAATAATCCGCGTTCCTTTAGAACATTGAGCTCCATTCGACGTCCATTCCCAGTTCTTAAAAATGTTCTTACACACTTTAAACAGCGCTGATACATCCACATGCGACTCCAAGATAGCACAGAAACTCAGACTATTTTCGTTAACAAAATGGCGAACCTCCTTTTGTTTTAGCGGGCGGTTCAACCCCCTAATATTCCATGAGGCCATACTAACCATTTGAACTATGGACAGCAGGAGTGCTTGCCCCTGATATAGTGTTTGCAGTCATAAAGTCTGATGTCTCGTTGTATACTTCCACAACCTCTTCATCCTCCGATTCCGTATTGTCACGAACCCGGTTCTGAGTTTTTTTTGACATTATTTATCACATTAACTTCCTCATTTGGCTCATTTATCAGTGCATCAAAAGAATTTTTTGTTTGTATTTTCGGCTGCCTATTGAAATCTTCCTTCTTGGTATTACTCGGACCTGGATCTAGAGGTTGAACCTTTGGCCTATACTCCAATTTTTGTTTTGATACCGGGAATCCAGTTCTTTTTGCTGCTTTACGTTTTTGAACTTATGTATATCCATCCTCCCCTATAACCTTAGATTTTGTATTTGCTTTTATTTGTCTTGGACATGAGTCATCCGAATGACCAAACACACAACAGTGTTTGCATCGATATGGAATCCATTCATATTCCACATACAAGGTTTCTTTAAGGAACCCCTCCCCATCTAGATTCGGAACAACCATAGTAATTTCTTCTTTGAAATCAGATTCAGCTGAGATTTCAATCAATGCTCGAGCATAACTACTCCGGCCCCAAGCTTCCATACACATTGAAGTGGTGAACGAGTCCAACATCATCGGATTCCCAATTGCAGTCGCTATAATACTCAAACCATCTTCCGTGTAGGCTGCTATGGGAACATCGTGGATTTTCACCCAAACTTGGATCTTCTTTACTTCCTTCTTTTCCAGCTTAACATTAGGATTCCACTCTTGAAGAAACATAGGTTGTGATCTAATGATCCAGGGACCCTCCTTCAAAACATTCATCATACCTTCTTGGTTTTCAAATTTGAAAAAAAAGAATCCATTGGCATTCATCATGGTTTTTTGTAGACCGATTTGCATGTTTATCTCAGCTCCTCCCAACTTATGCTAAAAGGTTCCTCAAATTCGAGTAGCAAGACAAAAACACCACAACATAGATCAGGAAGGTTTAGGGAAGTGTCACACTATCAATCACATAACGTAGGTTAGTAACACAAGAACTCATACTATAGTGCTAGGTGTGCATTCACATAAAATGTCATACTCAAGTGTTCACTAAATATGATGTGCAATAAGTAAATGAGAGACGAACCTTGCAATCTGGAGCTGAGTGTCATGGTCGATTTTCTGAACTGTTCGGTTATAGTTTGGTTTTAAAAAAACGTTTTAAAACCTAGTTTACAATAACCTGGCTCTGATACCAAACTGTCACACCCCCAAAATACCACATGCGGAAACCCCGCTAGGCATGTGACGTACCAGGATCTAGCCACCAATCACATTGAACTAATATCAAGATATTAAACAAAGTTTCCATTCATAATGATAAAACATTCATAAGCATAATCCAAGTTTAACATGTTCAGCGAAAGCATAAGATAAGTCATCATTCAATGTTTTAAAACCAAATAGATGAAAACCAAATGTATTGTTATGTGTTCTCAAAAGACTCGACCCATGACCACTCCAGCAATCCCAGACAGCAAGTTCCTCGTCTATAGCATCTAACGACCTGCGAGCATGCAACAAGTGTATCAGACAACGCTGGTGAGTTCATAGTTTTACGAAAACGTTAATTGCCAAGTGTTTAGTTCAGTTTATTGATAATAACTCGAGTACCGTACAAGATGGCTCCAGATTATTTTGCCCGTCCCCAATGCCCCCTATCTAAGCATTGGTCATGATTAAGGTTATTAGTTCACGCCCATCCTCTCAGGTACGGTGTGAGGTTGCCAAGCCTAATAGCGCAATCAAATAATACCCTGTCACCTCTCAGGTAACTATTCGGTAGAAGATGGGACTTAAGGTGATAGGAAATGAGTGTATTATCTAACATTCTAGTTTTTACCCAAAAGACTTATTGCTCTCAGGAATACCCATTTGATTGTTCCACCCACCGGGACGCATGCTCAAGAGGAGTGAACTCACCTTTGATTTGCTCGGTATGTTAAGTTACCCGTCCAAGTTGGTCAACCCAAACCCTACCAAGGTTACCAATCAAAATCAGTTTCATAATCAACCAAGTCATGTATTTTACACGGCTTGCATTCATCACAAGATCACCGTATATCACATAGCAAGTACTTAGTTCTCATATAAGTTCACATCACATGTGCAAATCTCATAATAACATTCAACAGATGAATTGGCTACTCACACGAGTCAAGTCAAGATCCTCATTTCTAGTTAACATTATTATCATGCAACAAATACAGTTTTACAAACACAAATGTCCATCATCATATATATCATAAACTGTTCTGTTTGTTTACACAATTGCAGCATCCCCATAAAGGACCTATTCTTCGTGGGATGCTCTTATGGCGAAGAATCACATGGCGAAGGACTATCCTTCGTCGAGATGGGGTTTGACGAAGAACCCTAGTGGTTCGGCAGGAAGTAGTCAACGAAGAATCAACTCTTCGTCGTCTTGGGGTTTGACGAAGAACCCTCTAGCGAAGGTCTATCCTTCGTCGAGATTTTTTTGGGTAAAGGGTTACCCCGGTGATTCTATATATTCACAAACAAACCAAAACAAGTAGTGTAGAGAAATCTACACTAGTTTAAACATGAGACATGCCTCATGAATGTAGCACCACAAAAACAAAACATACGAAGAACAAAACAACTAGTCTAAAAACTAGAAAACTCGAAAACATCCTTCGTCGAGATTGAGTGTGGCGAAGTACCATAATGGTTCGTCAAGAATCAGTCAACGAAGAATCAATTCTTCGTCGGACTAGATTCTTCGTGGGGGAAGTCCTTCATCGCTGCCCTATCAGACGGTTACCATTCCCTTAATCTTGTAACAGTTAACAAATTATTGGCATGCTTATCGGATCAATCGACATCTTTTAATAACAGTTACATTCATCCATGAAATCAGCTTCATAAACAACAATTAATCTGATCATTCATCATCTAAAACATCCTGACCGAAATTTTTTATCTATTGAAGCATGCACTCATATAAGCGGCTCTAGATGCCATTGATGGGTTTTTCACATGTTTATCAAAGCAATTTCATCCATATGAAATAAAAACGCAGCGGAAATAATGTTTTAAAACATGTTACTTTTAAAAGATATAAAACCATTTTATACGTAAAACCCAATCCCCGGATCCATATACGAATATGCATGCTATCAAAATTCAAAACACAACCATAGAGTGTTTAGAATACTACCTTCCAAGGAGTAAAGGATATGAAGATGATGATGCTTCTTGAACGGTTGCCTTCAAGTGTAGAAGACCTCAAGCTTGTATACCCCAAGCCTTCCAACAAACACCTTATGTTTAGCTAGGATTTCTACACTTATGAACTCACTAAAATTCCATCTTGATCAACCACCATGGCCGAAAATATGAGGGGAGTTTATGGAGTTCTTGCACTTGATTTATCAACTTGAAAAACCCCTCTTGATCAACCATACATGACCCGATTTTTAGAGAGTAAATTCAAGTCTTACACTTGAATTTCATCTTCTAAAAACTTGCATAATGTTGGCCGATTTTGAGAGCTTTTCTAGAAGTCTTCTCTAGTTTTTCAAGTTCATACTTACACTAATTTTGTCATACAAAATTATATAAAACAAGGAGAGAGAAAGAGCCACCCATTTGACCAATAGGAGTGCATCCAACCATGCACCTTGCATGTAATTTAATTGGACCATTCTCTTGCCCAACCAAGTTGCCACTAACACATGCAAATGCATGGTTTGTGATTGGCTAAAACTTTTAGGGAAGAACACCAAGGGGGGCACCCTTTATTTTATATAAAAAAAATAATTTCTTTTATAAAAAATAATTTAAGTCTTTACTAATTTTATAACTTTTATAAAATTATATAATCACATGTTATAAGACTTTATACAACTTTTATTAAGTTATTTAACCCATTAAATAACAAAATAAAGTACTCTCTCAAAATAAATTATCCATATAATTAGTTTGTCAAGTGCAATTATTTAGAAAACCAATTTCTAAATATTGTAAGTGTTAATATTTATTTGTTTGATCATATCACAAATAAATATTCTAAGTGTTTGTCTAGCTTGTATTTGGGTATGACTCGACTTGGATCATAACGTACTAGCCACATCAATTTAATATGTGTCTTGGGCATACAGAGTCCAACAATCTCCCACTTGCACAAGATACATAGAAGATTGATGCAAGTAGTAAATGATGCCTAACCACGGTTTACTACCCCTAATACGTATGACTATATGTCTCATTCAATAACATCATCCCTTTCAAGTCCCTTACTTGAACATGATTTAGGTGAATCTATCATTTATCCTTTCGTTACAGATGTCATGTTAAATCCAGAGACATAGAGTGATCACTCTCTGTTGATTTAACTTTATCAGGCCTTAGACATCTTACTCTCAACGAATAAGAGGAACAAATCCCTTCTTGACTACATACGTCTCTCACAATCACCTTGTACCACACCTGAGTTTAGCCTTGTGTACTGCCTTATTACAGACAGCTAAGAACTAGGTCAAGGTATAATACTTGGTGAATATCAAGACCCAATATGTATCTCAGGTCAGAGGATACTATGATATTCGCCTTTACTCAAATTTACTTATGATCAATCACAAATGATTCCATGCAGTAACATTTGAGAGCGAGTCGGTCCAATATTTGTATCCCACAAATATCTATGAACTTTGGCAGCAACACCTTGCTCTATATTCATACCTAATGAACATTCACCAATCCAAGTTCATAATAGTCTTACATTCATATTTGTTCCCACAAGTATGATCGACTACGAACATTTAGAATAAATAACTTATTCACGGATTTAAACATGCTAAAATGGAACATAACTAAAAAATACCCTGTAAAAGAGTTATATAAACAATTGTTCCAATATCCAAATACAAAATAGATCAAATCCAATCACTAGAATATCGAAGTCCTAAGGCACAAGTATGACCCTTCATGATTTGCCCGTTAAAGGAGCTTCGTGAGTGGATCCGCAATATTTTGATCAGTGTGAACTTTACAAATACATTTCTTTCCCTTTCAACTTCATCCCTTATGTAGTTGAAACTCCGCTCAATGTGTCTAGTCTTTTGATGTACACGAGGTTCCTTGATTTGAGCAATCACACCATCGTTATCACAAAGATCTCTAGGGTCCTGAATGGTAGGGACTAACCCTAGATCGGCAATAATTCAAGTGGCAGATCCATATGAATTATCTCAATCAATGAAGCGGCGATGTATTCTGATTATGTAGTGGACAATGCTACCCTGATTGTGATCGAGAACCATCTCGATTAGTTTGGAAACTCGTATCCATGTAACCCTTTACAACGAATTCCGTTTCACCAGATCCATATATTAGAAATATATCCTTAGTCCTTCTAAGGTATTTCAATATATTTTTAACAGTCACCCAATGACCGTTACTTGCTGGTATCTTCTTGTCATGCTTAATGCGCATGACATGTCCGATCTAGTGCATATCATTTCATACATAATGAATCCTATAGTAGATGCATATGGGATTCCTTTCATTCTTTCTTACTCATCCTTTGAGCTTGGACATTGAGACGCACTCAATATTGTCCTCTCTTGAATGGGTACCAAACCTTTCATAGAGTTCTCTATCTTGAACCTTTTCAAGACTTTGTCAATGTATGCACTTTGGTTTAAACCTATCTAGCGCCTTGACCTATCCTTATAGATCTTTATTCCTAAATATAGGCAACTTCACCAAAATCCTTAATGGAAAAACAACTTCCAAGCCAGGCTTTTACACCTTCCATGGCTGGAATCTCATTTCCAAATAGTAGAATGTCATCGACGTACTATACTAAGAAAGTAATAATGCTCCCACTAGCCTTCTTATACACACAAGCTTCATCGTCGTTCTTGATGAATCCATATTCCCTAATTTCTTCATCAAAACGATGATTCCAACTCCTAGATGCTTGTTTCAATCCATAGATTGATTTCCTTAACTTGCGTACTTTGTTAGGAAGTTCTGGATCGACAAAACCTTCAGGCTTAACCATATAGACATCTTCCTCAAGATATCCATTAAGGAAAGCCGTTTTGACATCCATTTGCCAAATCTCATAATCATATTATGCAGGTATGGCAAATAATATCCTAATTGACTTAGCATCGCCACAGGTGAGAAGGTCTCATCATAATCAATCCCTTGAGTTTGAGTGAAACCTTTTGCTATAAGTCTCGCTTTATAAGTATTCAAGTTACCATGCATATCCATTTTCTTCTTGAAAACCCACTTACTTCCAACTACTTTGGAGTTAA
Source organism: Helianthus tuberosus (assembly GCA_030545235.1). NCBI lineage: Eukaryota > Viridiplantae > Streptophyta > Magnoliopsida > Asterales > Asteraceae > Helianthus > Helianthus tuberosus. The sequence goes on along the minus strand of JARYGA010034659.1, from coordinate 8,484 downwards.
GAGGTGGCACAAGCAATTCCCAAACTTGGTTGTCATACATGGATTGCATCTCTACGTTCATAGCGTCAAGCCATTTGTCGCAATCGAATTTTAACATTGCATCATGGTGTGTGGTAGGTTCACCCGAATCTACCACGTAGCATCCATCCATGAAAAATCCATATATTTCAGGTGGACTACTAATTCTACCAGGTCTGCGAACGTTTTGTGTGTGTTGATCAACTATTTGATCGTTTTCAACAACCTCTTGTTGATTGCAAGTATTAACCAAACGAGTATCGGCTTGTGGTTCTTGATCCTCATCAAGTTCCACTGTTCTACTAATTCCTTCCACAAGGAACTTAGTTTCCATGAACTCAGCCTTTCGAGCAACAAATACCTTTTGCTCTGTTGGATCGTAGAATTAATATCCTATACCATCTTTAGGATATCCTACAAAGATACACTTAGTGGATCGTACTTCTAATTTGTTTGGGGTGTGTTGCTTCACATAAGCTTCACAACCCATACGTTTAAATATGATAATGATGGAGCCCTTCCATGCCATATTTCAAAATGTGTCTTATCCACTTTCTTGGTTTGGGGCCATATGGGCCACAGAGAGCAAAGCGTAACCCCAAAATGATAGAGATAATGCGCTCCTAGTCATTATAGATCGAACCATATCCAATAGAGTTCGATTCCTCCTCTATCAGAACGAAGAACTTTGATTGAGTTGATTTTGTACTTCTCCTTTTGAAGATTTTGAACGTTTCAAAACTTCATCTTTGTGTCAAGTACACATAACCATAACTACTATAGTCGTTGGTAAAAGGTAATGAAGTATCTTTCACCATTCCTAGTAATTGGCTTAAAAGGATCACATACATCCAAATGTATAATAAATCTTTTGCCCTTTTCCACTAAAGGATTACTTGGTCATTTTCCCTTGTAAGCAAGATTCGCATGTATCAAATGAACCAATTTCATTTGTTTCCGAAAGAGAATTCTTTCGAAGTGTCTACATGCGACATCTGTTTATATGACCAAGGCGATAATGCCAAAGATAGGTCTTACTCAAATCCATTTTGAGTTTCTTGGTGATTGCTTGGTACATCGAACTATCAAATGATGTATTATTATGAACCAATTCATAAATACCATTTGAAAGCACAGCTTTAAAGTAAAACATGTCATTCATCGAAATATAAATGTCAATTGTTTACAAACTTTAAATCACGACCATATTGTCTTTAAAAAGAAACTTAAATAATGTTCCTAGTCAAACTAGGAGCATATAAAACATTTTCAAAACGATTTCTAAACCACTTGGAAGTTTCAAAATATGGTCTCCCTTTTGTAATGCTTATTTCTTTTGAAACCTTTGCAACAAATTGCAAACATGAGTTCCACATCCGGTATCTAATACCCATGTGTTTGAAGAAATAACATTAAGTTCAATATGTTTCTTAAAGATTGTACCTGAGGTTTGCCTAGCATCCCTCTTAGTTTTCAACTCTTTGAGATAGGTTGGACAATTCCTATTTAAATGTCCTATCTTACCATACTCAAAGCATGGATCGTTCGTGGCAACCTTTGCCTTCTTATATTTTGGTTTCGGTGGTTGCGCTTTAGCCTTTCTTTTCTTTTCTTTTCCCTTTGAATTACCCGTTTCCATTTTAAACATTTGCTTTGGTGTCGGGGTGATGCCCTTTCTAATTGCCACTCTCATTGATCATTAGAATGGATAAAGCCCTTTTACCCATATTGAGCCTTTCGAGGTGATCAATGTGGCTTTTCATCTTAAAGACATAAGATGAGACCGATTGGGTTTCCTCCATTCGACATGCATGAAGCGCTCGAACCGTTTCGAAGCGTTCTACCCTTGCATATTGTAGGAACATTTCCTTCAATTGGGTAATCACGTCGTATGCTCATGATGTTCAAAATCCTTTTGAATCTCGGAAATCATAATTCCTCACATGAGGCAAGAGGCTTGCATAGTATCCTCGATATACTTAGTCAATCGTTATGGGCATCCTTATCTTCCATAAGATGTTCATCGGGATTAGGATCGTTCAACACATAGAATATCTTTTACTTGAGAACGATTCTTAAGTTTCGATATTAATCCATGAAGTGTTATGATTGAGACGATCCTTGTCAAGGATTGTTTTTAGTTATAGGTTACGGACGGTTTGGGTAATATTTAGCGGCCATCTACAAAATTTAACAAGGTTCAAATTTTAGTATTTTCAATATTATTATATTTTAATTATTAATACTCTTTTATGTCTCATAGACAATTAATAATTAAAATCTAGAATCCAACGTTACATTTAAATATTGGTTAGGTGACCTTTATCCCTCTATTTAAATTAACAAGGTAGTCAACGTTTGACAATTGCAACCCTTTGCAACTTCTAGCCATATGGGATCGGTTAAACATCTTTATGTTTAGTTGGCATGTTTAATCCCATCAACACCTTTTGTTCGCCATGCTTCAGTGACCCTAAGTTCATGGTTTCCAAATCAAGTCGTCCAACTTACACACACGTGTGAGTTTATACACATAAGTGGTTATGTGACCTTTATCCCACAAACATGGTAAACCCACCTCGAATATACAAGTTCCCTCAAATGTGGTTAGGTGACCTTTATCCCACAATAAGAGTTCCCAAGTGATTCGAGTGTTGTATAAAAGGATGGTGTTTGACTTGTTTCATAAAAGGGTTTTTAATAAAATATTATGTACCATACATTTGCATGCATTCAAATCAATGGTACTTTAGTGAAACAAATTTTCAAGGTTCTTTTTAATAAAACCCATTTTATTATAAAATCATTAATTTTTAATAAAATCTTTATTAACCATTTTAATGATTTTGTCAAGAACCAATTTTACGCTTGTTGTTGATTATTAGTTTGTTAAGTCATGCATATCTACATATCATCTAAACAACAAAATAAGCAACCAAACAAGCACACCATTCATAACAATAGGTGCATAACCATAGCCAACTATTTTGACAACACTTGTTAGCCGAAACAAGTGTGCCAAAAGGTCCTTCCTAAAGGGTGAATATTAACACAAATAATGTGTCGTTGAACTCCCACTTGATCCCGCATCCAAATGTTTCAAGTCTCCTTCTTGTGTTGTGATTTCTCCACTTTCTTTGAGCTTCCAAAAGTCTTTTATATTCAGCTCCAAACTCCTTTGGACTTCAAAATTGTGTTTTGGTTATCGGGCTAAAATCCCGTTAAGAACTATGAAGTCCTCTAGGCCCGAAAATGGCCAAAACCAAAATCACATTTTTGTGTGCATCTTCTTTTACAAAATATATCCTAATACATTTTTCTAGTAAAATAAAATGCACCTAATCTATTTATTTTACATACCAAATGAAAATAAATGAATTACATAACTTTACAAATGGAAGAACAAATTAATTATTACAACCTTTGAAATAATTAATAAAATAAATCACAACACAATCATTCAACACAAGGTCATGGCTAGGTCATATGCACCAAAATATATATCCAAATATATATGTAAATTACAAGAAGCATAAAATGGTTCCCTTTTATGACCATTTTCGGTTATGTACAAAAAACCGAAAAGGTAAGTTTTGTCCAAACAAACAAATCATCCATATGAAATTATTTTTCAAGATTCCCTTATGCATGTTAGAAAATAATCTTGAAAAACCAAGGGATAACCATATTAAAATTTTCGGCCATAGAGTTTTATTCAAACCCGAAACCCGAAATTTTTTTATCTATTGAAGCATGCACTCATATAAGCGGCTCTAGATGCCATTGATGGGTTTTTCACATGTTTATCAAAGCAATTTCATCCATATGAAATAAAAACGCAGCGGAAATAATGTTTTAAAACATGTTACTTTTAAAAGATATAAAACCATTTTATACGTAAAACCCAATCCCCGGATCCATATACGAATATGCATGCTATCAAAATTCAAAACACAACCATAGAGTGTTTAGAATACTACCTTCCAAGGAGTAAAGGATATGAAGATGATGATGCTTCTTGAACGGTTGCCTTCAAGTGTAGAAGACCTCAAGCTTGTATACCCCAAGCCTTCCAACAAACACCTTATGTTTAGCTAGGATTTCTACACTTATGAACTCACTAAAATTCCATCTTGATCAACCACCATGGCCGAAAATATGAGGGGAGTTTATGGAGTTCTTGCACTTGATTTATCAACTTGAAAACCCCCTCTTGATCAACCATACATGACCCGATTTTTAGAGAGTAAATTCAAATCTTACACTTGAATTTCATCTTCTAAAAACTTGCATAATGTTGGCCGATTTTGAGAGCTTTTCTACAAGTCTTCTCTAGTTTTTCAAGTTCATACTTACACTAATTTTGTCATACAAAATTATATAAAACAAGAAGAGAGAAAGAGCCACCCATTTGACCAATAGGAGTGCATCCAACCATGCACCTTGCATGTAATTTAATTGGACCATTCTCTTGCCCAACCAAGTTGCCACTAACACATGCAAATGCATGGTTTGTGATTGGCTAAAACTTTTAGGGAAGAACACCAAGGGGGGCACCCTTTATTTTATATAAAAAAAATAATTTCTTTTATAAAAATAATTTAAGTCTTTACTAATTTTATAACTTTTATAAAATTATATAATCACATGTTATAAGACTTTATACAACTTTTATTAAGTTATTTAACCCATTAAATAACAAAATAAAATACTCTCTCAAAATAAATTATCCATATAATTAGTTTGTCAAGTGCAATTATTTAGAAAACCAATTTCTAAATATTGTAAGTGTTAATATTTATTTGTTTGGTCATATCACAAATAAATATTCTAAGTGTTTGTCTAGCTTGTATTTGGGTATGACTCGACTTGGATCATAACGTACTAGCCACATCAGTTTAATATGTATCTTGGGCATACAGAGTCCAACAGGTTTTACGTACGTGCCCTTCTCAATCCTAGGACAGTAGTAAGTATGAGTGTACGTAGGTTTTACGTACGTGCCCTTCTCAATCCGAGGACAGTAGTAAGTATGAATGTACGTAGGTTTTACGTACGTGCCCTTCTCAATCCGAGGACAGTAGTAAGTGTGAGTGTACGTAGGTTTTACGTACGTGCCCTTCTCAATCTGAGGACAGTAGTAGGTAGTCTAGTAGTGTTGATAATATAATTAGTTATTCAATCCCATTCCCAACCACCGGGAATCCCATGCCTTAGTAAGGGTGTGAACTCACCTCGGTTTGCTCGGTTAGACTCTCAAATATAGCTAACAGTCAAGGTCGGTCAATCACGTCCTAGTATGATTTACCAGTTAGTCATTTAGTGGTTTCAAATAGAGCACAAAGTTCCTACACGTATCTATCACATAACATGCATCACTTTATCGGTTTATGCCCATATATATAGTTCCCATCCATTCCCCACTCATAAGCAAACATACGATAGTGCACGTAACGCATATAACATGTTAGATCATTCACATATAGCATACTCGACATTTAGACACGCAAGTCACAACTTATGTCATTTCAGTATTAATATTCAAAACCGGCTGTTTTCGGACATTTTAATAAAATAGTTAAATTATTCCAAAAATTCCCAAATTTTTACAGAATGTCTTAAACGTTCCAAATTTTATTGTGTAAAAATATCGGGGTCCAGTTGATTACCAATATTTTATAAAAATTAATTTTCTGGACTGATCTCAGATTTATCTATTTCTGACCACAGTCCACGGAACAATTTATTAAAAATTCATCGTAAGTCCGATTTACGAAATTCCAGTGGGGTAATTACAAATACATCAGTTGTCATCTACAGTACAAGTTTCATGATCCAACTCTACACAGAACCCAAGTTATGACAGAAAACAATACACATATTTTCAGCAGAAAAATGCAGCTCTAGCTGCTGTTACGAAATGACGCTTTAAAAATAGTAAACGAAGTCCAAAAATTACGATTCCGGTGCCATTAGAACCGTATTTCATAATAACACGTTTTAGACTCAAAATATCAGTTTTTCGTTGAGTTTATGACCTGTTTACAGCCAACTGAAGTTGGCTGTAAAACTTGGACAGATTCTGTTTTTAGTCTTTAGCTTTCTAGTTTGTGTTCGATTGATTCCGTTAGTCATGTTTAGTGATCACAACAACATCAAACATCAATATTATCCAACAAAACATCAGATAATCAACCAATAATCATAACCACACAAGATCTACATGATTTACACACATAACTTTTCTTTATCCAACTTATTCATCTTTTGTCCAAGACTTTATGTTAGGTTCTTAAGTGTTTATGATTTTTATCCGACGAATCTCTCATTAACCACATTAGACAAGATCAAGAAGGTGATTAGAAGCACTTACAACTAGCTCAAGGCTAGGGAAGAATCTAGGCGAAAAATGGGTGGTTAATACCGTTGTGGTGAGGTCCTTGTGATTTCGTAAGCACCGAGCCTCCTTATACGTGATCCTTCACCTTTGTATGATAATAGGTTGCCTTGATCAAAATTGAAAAATGAGTGTGGGTGTGTGCTTGGTCTCGGCCGTAGGTAATAAGAGGGAAAGAAAGAGAATTTTTTTTTTGTTAAGTGGTTTATGAATGGAATGTGTGATCTAATGGTGTTATTTATAATCCACCATTTCTATATATCCAATGAATAATGTGTAGGGAAGATACTAAGCATTTGGATTATAATAATCGATCAAGGACAAAATTTGTCACCCTTGTGGTGACCGACTCGGTCAAGGGGGGGGGGGGTGTTTGGGTTGGATTCTAACTAAATAGTTAGGTATTAGTTAAGCTTAATTAGGTGATTAACTAGTTACTAGTATGTAGTGTTTTGTGACGGGTGTTAGGGTATACGGGGACCCTAACTGGCTCAGAAAAAGAAAAAACAATGTTATTGTCAATATTTTTATGTCCCGGATTAAGTCCGGTTGTTCGGTTGGATACTAATCCGTTAAAGTGCTTAATTAATTCGTAAGGTGTCCTACATATACATTTTTGTAATGTGTTTAATTTTCAACACTCAGGAAGATATAACGGACTATTTAGTGACCTTTCTGTACACTATTAGTATATTAACAAATACGTGTAAGCATAACACAGATATCAGAAAGCAGTTAAGTAATTCCACACAGTCGTCAAGCACATTAATTATTATTAATAAACTGTACGGTTACATGTAAATTTGAGGGTTGTCACATTCTCCCCCTGTTAAGAGAATTTCTTCCCGAAATTTAGCGCGTGGTTACTGAGGAAGCTAGTTAAGTTGCGTTGCTTTCCTGATTTTCCTGGGGTGTCACATCATCCCCCCGTTGATTTGGAATTTCGTCCCGAAATTCTGCAGTAGCTTCAGCCTCAGTAGTGGTTGCGTTTTTCTTAAACAGCTGGGGATACTTGAGTTTCATTTGGTCTTCTCGTTCCCAGGTATACTCTGGCCCACGATGAGCATTCCAATGAACTCGGACCAGAGGTATCCTGGTACGCTTGAGGATCTTAACATCTCGATCCGTAATCTCTACTGGTTCCTCGACGAATCGCAGCTGGTCGTCGATTGTGAGTTCCTTAAGAGGAACTATGAGGGTCTCATCTGACAGACACTTCTTTAGATTCGACACATGGAAAACATTGTGAACTCCGCTGAGTTCTTCAGGTAGATTCAACCTGTAGGCGACTTTGCCAATTTTCTCGGTGACTTCGAATGGTCCGACATAACGCGGATTGAGTTTGCCTCGTTTGCCAAAGCGGACTACATCTTTCCAAGGTGAGACTTTGAGTAGCACTCGATCCCCAACCTGGAGCTCGAGTGGTTTTCTTCCCTTATCAGCATAGCTTTTCTGACGGTCACGAGCTGCCGCCATTCGCTGTCGTATCTGAGCAATTCTCTCGGTGGTATCTACCACAGGTTCTGGGCCAGTGATTTGACTGTCACCAACTTCTGCCCAGCAAAGAGGTGATCGGCATTTGCGTCCGTACAATGCCTCGAACGGAGTGGCTTGGATGCTGGTGTGGTAGCTGTTGTTATATGAAAACTCCACTAGCGGGAGGTGCTTTTCTCAGCCATTACCAAAATCGATTACACATGCCCTAAGCATGTCTTCAAGGGTTTGGATGGCGCGTTCAGATTGCCCATCCGTCTGTGGGTGATAAGCGGTGCTCATATCTAAACGTGAGCCAAAAGACTTATGCATAGCTTGCCACAGTTCAGAGGTAAAACGCGCGTCACGATCAGAAATGATGGAGGTTGGCACTCCGTGCCTTGATACCACTTCCTTTAGGTAAATGTCTGCAAGAGTAGAAAACTTATCCGTTTCCTTGATAGCCAGAAAATGTGCAGACTTGGTCAGTCGATCTACGATCACCCAAATGGTATCGTTTCCGCGTTGAGATCTAGGCAGACCAGTAACGAAATCCATGGAAATTTGCTCCCATTTCCATTTCGGGATCTCCGGTT
>JARYGA010034658.1:0-25073 GCA_030545235.1 Helianthus tuberosus | reverse complement strand
CTCAAACTTTACGTCAACGGATGTCGAAGTACATCACATTCTACGCAGAACGTAACACAAGTGCACAGGTATACGTGAAACTTAAGCTATACATCAACGGAGGTTGAAGTACGACACATACGACTATCGAGGCGAGGCCTTTGAGAAGGAACGATGACACAAATCTAACGACGACGCTAGATCCCTGTCAGCAGGAGAACTAACGATCAGGAAACGACAACTTGTCACGCGATCCTGCAACGACACGAATCACGCCAGGGAGAAGACGACTGTCTTCGCATCCCCCCTACCTAACTAATGACGAATACGCTATGTTCGACATTCCATGGTAATGTCACCTAACAATTGGTCGTCACACGAAACCCCAGGTAAAGTCCTCAAATTTCTTTTATTGAAATTTCGAATTTCACACTTACTGAGTAGATTTTCGTATCTCTACTCCTCTTAATGGTCATTGTGTCACAATCATTTCTTTACAAGTTACATACATGGTTTTTCGTTGTGACCATGCCGAAAGTTTTCTTATCGATACATATATCTATTGTCGGATTGCGCTAAAACCAAGTTCAATTGTTTGAACTTGCTCATTACACTTATTCGATTCGAGACACCATATGATGTATTGGGAGCATCATATTCAAATCAATTTTTAACGAACACTTCATTTGTTCCGAGTCGTGGTAAACTTGTTTGGTATTCGACTCCATTAAATTGTTGATTTCGACACCATGTGATGGTGATTTTCATTAATTTGAAGCTTGCGCTGAACTCGTTTACGCATCTTATGCACGGATCTAAATATTTATTTATTGATTGTTTTCCAATCCACTTCGGTTTATTATATCAAAGCAGTCTTAATACAATAGTGTGTTAAGACAATGGTACACAAATTCATTTCATATTCCGGTGTACCTCATAACAGTTCTTTCAACATCGATCGAATGCTTTGCGACATTCATTGCTACTTCCTTTTCGATCGAAAACATTATTTCTTTAATGTTCCATTTTCAATTGAAAATCTTTCGATGTTTGTTGGAACAAACATTCATATTTACTTCATGGCGTTTTCATTTGACTTCAAACACGGTGGATTCGTTTGATCACCACTATTATTGAATTATTAAGTCACTACGACACCTTGTGGTGTCAGTACAAACTTGTAGCTTGGGCTAATTATGATTGAGCGTTTTATGCAAAACACAGGTGATACTTGTTCGATCACCTCTATTATTAAATTGTTTCATTCATTGCGACACCTTGTGGCGTCAGTATGACTTACAGCTTGCGCTGATCACGATCGAGCGTTTCATGCAAACTATTATATTGAGATTGTTGATTCTAAGTTCATCCAGTGGATGTTATTGCTTCTAGAACTCATTTACATGTTATAAACGTTCATATGGAATTCGATTGGTCGAAGTTCCTGTTCATTGTTGGATCCTTGTTAACTTAGTCGCACTGGTGACTATATCATTAAGTCTTGTTTCGATTACGCGGTCATTCACTTTGTCATTATTCGGACTTACCTACGAATAACACAATTCTGAGGGGATAACATAGTCTAAATTTCGAGGACGAAATTTCTGTAACAGGGGGAGAATGTGACAACCCGTGATTTACGGCACCTAATTACGTGATTAACAAGTAATTAACGCGATAATAAATAATGTTTACGACGCAAATTAACTTAATTAGGCCTTTGGAGTGCCTAGGAACGCTTATCCGACCCTACAGTGCGCGTGTGGTGATTTACAGAAAAGCTGCTGAATATTACGCGACAACGGACTGATACCGTGCAAAATACTGACGACACCGACAAATATGGATGTTACACGAATATTTTATGCTTATGGAGCTTGCGTTGCGATATCGGGTCTCGTAGAAATTACGGGCCACCTACACATAAGATGGGCTTGTAGGCCCTGGGCCCAAGCCCAAGTCTAAACCTACACATAATATACTAGATCTAGTAAGGTCTCTATAAGAATCTAAAAATCTGCACAAAATCTCTATAAATCTTTTGACTAGATTGTGCAAGATTTACAAAATCAACTAAATCTATATTAATCTCTACAAGAGATTTTAACCCTAAAGATAAAGGATATGACCTGAATGTAAAATAAATACACACAAGGAACCTTAATCCTCAAATTTCTATATAAAGCACCCTCCTTTGTCTGCATATCAATATACACACACACAAAGAATAAAGGTTTCTCTCTCACTCTCGATTTCATTTAGCAAACACTGAGAAATTCTTGTCTTCATAAATAAAACTCAACACCAACACCAGACAATAAACACACTCCCACTTGGTAAGCTCCCACCTCTCCACTACCCTCCTCGGTTCTCCGATCCGGCGGCGACACCCCCCCCTCCGATTTCCGATTGACGACAGCCACCACCAGATGGTGGTGGTGAGCGACTGCAACAGGTACGAACGGAGGAGAGAGAGAGAGTGACCGAGGTGGTGGCGAGTGACGGTGCTGCGCAAAAAGACAAAGAGAGAGAGAAACCGGCGGTCTATGTCTATGACCGACGGTCTATGTCTCTGACCGGCGGTCCACGTTTTGATCCGGCGGTGGTTGGTGGCTAGAGAGAAGAGCCGGAGAGAAAGAGAGACGGCGGCGGCGTGGCGGCCGTACCGCCGTACACGGCGGCAGAAGAGGCAGCTCCGGTGACGGGTTCAGGTATGTGGGTTCTGTTCGGGTCAGATTTGGGGAATAGTCGGGTTGGATTCACGCTCAACATCAGATACTTTCCTGGTCAGGTGTTTGTTTCGACTCAGTCCACTCGGTTCTATATGTTTCTGTTCAGGTTCGGATTTCGGGTTCGGTCTCCGGGTCAATGTATGGTTCAACTCGGTTGACTCGGTCAAGCCGAGTCAACTCAGTCAACAGCGACCAGTCAACAACGGGTCAGGCAGTTTGATTTCGGGTGCAGGATGCGGTGTGGTTCGGGTCGCGTATCGGTTTCGGGTCAAACCCGGTCGACAAAGTCAACCGGTCAACTCAGCGAGTCAACTCAGTTGACTCGGTCAACTCAGCGAGTCGACTCGGTCAACATCCCGACGCGAAGACTTGGTAAAAATTAACGTCACGTTTATTTTGTTATTTTTATAATATTATTACTCACGTGACAAACGAGCTCGAACCGATTTAAAATAACGTTTAGTTTATACTTTGTCGTCTTATAAAATTATATATATATTGAGTATATGATTGGATTGTTGTTGAAAATTGTTGAATTTTGATATAATAACGACAACTGGTGTTGTCGGGGGCCGTCCAAAAACAGAGGAAACTCTGCCCGTTTTTCGAGAAAATCCAAGTTTTATTATAAAACAAAACGTGCTTTTTGAGCAACTTTTATAAAACGAGATACGAATATAAAGTTTCTTTCGACCACAACTTACAACTTACGAGAACCACGATACGAAAAATATTTCGATAACAAAATAAATATAGTTATTATATTTATTTCAAACGAACTCGAAATCTTTTTATAAATAAATATAGTATATATATTTATTTCAAGCACCGCGTAACACGAATTCGTTTCATCAAAATAAATATAGTTTATATTTATTTCAAATATCAAACGACACGACGATTGTTTTGCTAAAATAAATATAGTTTATATATTTATTTGGAGTAATAAACGACACAAATTCTTTTATAAAATAGATATAGTTTATCTATTTATTTCAAACTTCCAACAAACTCGATAATACTTTCGCAAAATAAATATAACTTTTTATATTTATTACAAACGCCAAAACGGCATATACGTATATTTTTGGCAAATATACACAAGACGTGATATATATAATACAAGTTATTATATATTATTTTCATACGAAACACGATATATGATACGAGTTTGTTATATGATATTTTCATAGAAATATTCTTTTATACTCGTATGACTACTCGAGACGGCTAACACACTTACAACGATATATTTATATATTTTTTTTATATAAATATTTATTCATTTTAAGTCTCTCGGAAACTAAGTCTTTTTCAAGACTTATTAGATTGCTACTGTCATTAAACGAGACTTAACACGTATAACTTAATCTTTTCCATTTAGTTAACAACTTACCTTTGAATCGTTCGATTAACGACTCGGTAGAGCTCGGTGACACGTAGTGTAGTTACCGCATTTATTTAGAAACTTATTAGATATTCCGTGTTAGGAATATTGTAGAATGCACGCTAGCGAGTCTCAGTTTGGAAACGACATCACGAAGTCGTAATTAGCTAGCTTTGCACAGGAATATTCAGGTGAGTTCATAACCCCACTTTTACTATTTTACAATTTTGTAACTGTTTTCGGGGTGGAAAGACATGCACGTTTTGCAAAAACAAACAAAGTTTTTAACAAACGCAATACTAGTATTTCTAAATCATATTACGAAGGGATTTCAAGGAACTCAAATGATTTAGGAAAGGTTTATACTAAACATACCGGTTTTTACAAAACAAAGATGTATTATCGAAATGAATGATTTTCATGACTAGGGATGGATCGTTTGGTAATGATATATAGAGAATAAGGAGCCAGCCTTAGTGGTTGAGGAGGCCAGCCTTAGTGGCTAGGGAGGATCAGCCTTAGTGGCTGGGGAGATTCAGCCTTAGAGGCTGGGGTAAAATACATGTTACAATTTTTACAGACATTTTTATACATGGTATGGTTAGCGTAAGGAGGGTTAGAACGTACAGATCATGTGAGTGGGTAGGCGCAACTTGGGATCATTAATTCTCATTGTAGGACCGAGGGACAGGAGCGGTAGATCTATCTGGGTGTAGCGAGCCCAGCCCCAGGCCCAACCAGAACGGACCTCGGGGTGACTTTGTACCCAACGCATAAATCTGCTAGGTTTGAGTCTTCCTACTTGCACTTCACACATATCAATGGCCTTGCAAACCATTGGTGATCTCTTTTTTTTCCTTATTTGCTACATACCAGGGACATATATACTTACGAAACTACTTGTTCATACAAATTAAAATACCATGTTTTATATAAAATTCAAAGCACATGATTTTACGGGTAAGGAGTCAAAGTCAGGGTGGGCATTGACGGTTATGCGAACATTACAAATACAAGGCTTTACAAATACATGGTTTTATGAACATAACGTGTTACAAACACAACGTTTCCATATAACTTGGCAAGAAAATGATTTTTAAATTCATTTTCTCAATACTATTTCAAAAACCGGTTATTCCAAAGATTTATTTCAAATCTTTCACAACTCAAAAGATTTATTTCAAACCTTTCACAACTCAAAAGATTTATTTCAAATCTTTTACAAACAAACTATGAACTCGCTCAACTTTATGTTGACTTTTTCGCATGTTTCTTTCTCAGGTTGCATTTTAAGACAAGGCATGGTTTGAATAGGAGAACCATCGAGAATTCGAGTACTTAGCAGGAGTTCAGTTTCTAGAAGTCTTAACTATTTGCTTCCGCTGTGCAATGAAGATACCAGTCCAGTCACGCCAGCTCTGATAATTTTCGGGGTGTGACAGATTGGTATCAGAGCTATAGGTTACAGCGAATTAGGTTTCTGTTGTGATACTTAGGCTCTAACCTCACTTTCCTCTGGGACTTAGACTATTAAGACGTTGAATACATACCGACGACTAGTACTCGAATATGGTCTCCAACCGTTGCCGAAAAACCAACAGTCAAAATTTTGTTTTCAAACATACGCTATTGTGATGTTTTATACACGGTACACGAAACGATTACATACAGTACACAAAAATCTGAGAGTTTAGGAAACATGCATTTAAGACCTTCGGAACAGGGAGTCAGTCTGAGAGACTAGGAGTTCAGTCTGAGAGGCTGGGAGGATAGTCTAGTGGGACTAGGAAGTTTAGAGGCTGGGAGGATAGTCTAGTGAGACTAGGAAGTTCAGTCTGAGAGGCTGGGAGGATAGACTGGTGGGACTAGGGGAATTACTTGATTGTTTATTGGTGACTAACATGTTTATTTGATTATATGATTGATTATTTGCGCATGTGGGTGTTTATTAAAGGTCGCCACGTAGGAACCGCGAATATTAACTCGGGCACACATTATCCATATTGTCTGTGATATTTTAACTTCCCGAGCAGGCAGCCTACGCATAACGAAACGCTAGTGCACGACAATACATGAAACTCAAACTTTACGTCAACGGATGTCGAAGTACATCACATTCTACGCAGAACGTAACACAAGTGCACAGGTATACGTGAAACTTAAGCTATACATCAACGGAGGTTGAAGTACGACACATACGACTATCGAGGCGAGGCCTTTGAGAAGGAACGATGACACAAATCTAACGACGACGCTAGATCCCTGTCAGCAGGAGAACTAACGATCAGGAAACGACAACTTGTCACGCGATCCTGCAACGACACGAATCACGCCAGGGAGAAGACGACTGTCTTCGCATCCCCCCTACCTAACTAATGACGAATACGCTATGTTCGACATTCCATGGTAATGTCACCTAACAATTGGTCGTCACACGAAACCCCAGGTAAAGTCCTCAAATTTCTTTTATTGAAATTTCGAATTTCACACTTACTGAGTAGATTTTCGTATCTCTACTCCTCTTAATGGTCATTGTGTCACAATCATTTCTTTACAAGTTACATACATGGTTTTTCGTTGTGACCATGCCGAAAGTTTTCTTATCGATACATATATCTATTGTCGGATTGCGCTAAAACCAAGTTCAATTGTTTGAACTTGCTCATTACACTTATTCGATTCGAGACACCATATGATGTATTGGGAGCATCATATTCAAATCAATTTTTAACGAACACTTCATTTGTTCCGAGTCGTGGTAAACTTGTTTGGTATTCGACTCCATTAAATTGTTGATTTCGACACCATGTGATGGTGATTTTCATTAATTTGAAGCTTGCGCTGAACTCGTTTACGCATCTTATGCACGGATCTAAATATTTATTTATTGATTGTTTTCCAATTCACTTCGGTTTATTATATCAAAGCAGTCTTAATACAATAGTGTGTTAAGACAATGGTACACAAATTCATTTCATATTCCGGTGTACCTCATAACAGTTCTTTCAACATCGATCGAATGCTTTGCGACATTCATTGCTACTTCCTTTTCGATCGAAAACATTATTTCTTTAATGTTCCATTTTCAATTGAAAATCTTTCGATGTTTGTTGGAACAAACATTCATATTTACTTCATGGCGTTTTCATTTGACTTCAAACACGGTGGATTCGTTTGATCACCACTATTATTGAATTATTAAGTCACTACGACACCTTGTGGTGTCAGTACAAACTTGTAGCTTGGGCTAATTATGATTGAGCGTTTTATGCAAAACACAGGTGATACTTGTTCGATCACCTCTATTATTAAATTGTTTCATTCATTGCGACACCTTGTGGCGTCAGTATGACTTACAGCTTGCGCTGATCACGATCGAGCGTTTCATGCAAACTATTATATTGAGATTGTTGATTCTAAGTTCATCCAGTGGATGTTATTGCTTCTAGAACTCATTTACATGTTATAAACGTTCATATGGAATTCGATTGGTCGAAGTTCCTGTTCATTGTTGGATCCTTGTTAACTTAGTCGCACTGGTGACTATATCATTAAGTCTTGTTTCGATTACGCGGTCATTCACTTTGTCATTATTCGGACTTACCTACGAATAACACAATTCTGAGGGGATAACATAGTCTAAATTTCGAGGACGAAATTTCTGTAACAGGGGGAGAATGTGACAACCCGTGATTTACGGCACCTAATTACGTGATTAACAAGTAATTAACGCGATAATAAATAATGTTTACGACGCAAATTAACTTAATTAGGCCTTTGGAGTGCCTAGGAACGCTTATCCGACCCTACAGTGCGCGTGTGGTGATTTACAGAAAAGCTGCTGAATATTACGCGACAACGGACTGATACCGTGCAAAATACTGACGACACCGACAAATATGGATGTTACACGAATATTTTATGCTTATGGAGCTTGCGTTGCGATATCGGGTCTCGTAGAAATTACGGGCCACCTACACATAAGATGGGCTTGTAGGCCCTGGGCCCAAGCCCAAGTCTAAACCTACACATAATATACTAGATCTAGTAAGGTCTCTATAAGAATCTAAAAATCTGCACAAAATCTCTATAAATCTTTTGACTAGATTGTGCAAGATTTACAAAATCAACTAAATCTATATTAATCTCTACAAGAGATTTTAACCCTAAAGATAAAGGATATGACCTGAATGTAAAATAAATACACACAAGGAACCTTAATCCTCAAATTTCTATATAAAGCACCCTCCTTTGTCTGCATATCAATATACACACACACAAAGAATAAAGGTTTCTCTCTCACTCTCGATTTCATTTAGCAAACACTGAGAAATTCTTGTCTTCATAAATAAAACTCAACACCAACACCAGACAATAAACACACTCCCACTTGGTAAGCTCCCACCTCTCCACTACCCTCCTCGGTTCTCCGATCCGGCGGCGACACCCCCCCCTCCGATTTCCGATTGACGACAGCCACCACCAGATGGTGGTGGTGAGCGACTGCAACAGGTACGAACGGAGGAGAGAGAGAGAGTGACCGAGGTGGTGGCGAGTGACGGTGCTGCGCAAAAAGACAAAGAGAGAGAGAAACCGGCGGTCTATGTCTATGACCGACGGTCTATGTCTCTGACCGGCGGTCCACGTTTTGATCCGGCGGTGGTTGGTGGCTAGAGAGAAGAGCCGGAGAGAAAGAGAGACGGCGGCGGCGTGGCGGCCGTACCGCCGTACACGGCGGCAGAAGAGGCAGCTCCGGTGACGGGTTCAGGTATGTGGGTTCTGTTCGGGTCAGATTTGGGGAATAGTCGGGTTGGATTCACGCTCAACATCAGATACTTTCCTGGTCAGGTGTTTGTTTCGACTCAGTCCACTCGGTTCTATATGTTTCTGTTCAGGTTCGGATTTCGGGTTCGGTCTCCGGGTCAATGTATGGTTCAACTCGGTTGACTCGGTCAAGCCGAGTCAACTCAGTCAACAGCGACCAGTCAACAACGGGTCAGGCAGTTTGATTTCGGGTGCAGGATGCGGTGTGGTTCGGGTCGCGTATCGGTTTCGGGTCAAACCCGGTCGACAAAGTCAACCGGTCAACTCAGCGAGTCAACTCAGTTGACTCGGTCAACTCAGCGAGTCGACTCGGTCAACATCCCGACGCGAAGACTTGGTAAAAATTAACGTCACGTTTATTTTGTTATTTTTATAATATTATTACTCACGTGACAAACGAGCTCGAACCGATTTAAAATAACGTTTAGTTTATACTTTGTCGTCTTATAAAATTATATATATATTGAGTATATGATTGGATTGTTGTTGAAAATTGTTGAATTTTGATATAATAACGACAACTGGTGTTGTCGGGGGCCGTCCAAAAACAGAGGAAACTCTGCCCGTTTTTCGAGAAAATCCAAGTTTTATTATAAAACAAAACGTGCTTTTTGAGCAACTTTTATAAAACGAGATACGAATATAAAGTTTCTTTCGACCACAACTTACAACTTACGAGAACCACGATACGAAAAATATTTCGATAACAAAATAAATATAGTTATTATATTTATTTCAAACGAACTCGAAATCTTTTTATAAATAAATATAGTATATATATTTATTTCAAGCACCGCGTAACACGAATTCGTTTCATCAAAATAAATATAGTTTATATTTATTTCAAATATCAAACGACACGACGATTGTTTTGCTAAAATAAATATAGTTTATATATTTATTTGGAGTAATAAACGACACAAATTCTTTTATAAAATAGATATAGTTTATCTATTTATTTCAAACTTCCAACAAACTCGATAATACTTTCGCAAAATAAATATAACTTTTTATATTTATTACAAACGCCGAAACGGCATATACGTATATTTTTGGCAAATATACACAAGACGTGATATATATAATACAAGTTATTATATATTATTTTCATACGAAACACGATATATGATACGAGTTTGTTATATGATATTTTCATAGAAATATTCTTTTATACTCGTATGACTACTCGAGACGGCTAACACACTTACAACGATATATTTATATATTTTTTTTATATAAATATTTATTCATTTTAAGTCTCACGGAAACTAAGTCTTTTTCAAGACTTATTAGATTGCTACTGTCATTAAACGAGACTTAACACGTATAACTTAATCTTTTCCATTTAGTTAACAACTTACCTTTGAATCGTTCGATTAACGACTCGGTAGAGCTCGGTGACACGTAGTGTAGTTACCGCATTTATTTAGAAACTTATTAGATATTCCGTGTTAGGAATATTGTAGAATGCACGCTAGCGAGTCTCAGTTTGGAAACGACATCACGAAGTCGTAATTAGCTAGCTTTGCACAGGAATATTCAGGTGAGTTCATAACCCCACTTTTACTATTTTACAATTTTGTAACTGTTTTCGGGGTGGAAAGACATGCACGTTTTGCAAAAACAAACAAAGTTTTTAACAAACGCAATACTAGTATTTCTAAATCATATTACGAAGGGATTTCAAGGAACTCAAATGATTTACGAAAGGTTTATACTAAACATACCAGTTTTTACAAAACAAAGGTGTATTATCGAAATGAATGATTTTCATGACTAGGGATGGATCGTTTGGTAATGATATATAGAGAATAAGGAGCCTGCCTTAGTGGCTGGGGAGGCCAGCCTTAGTGGCTGGGGAGGATCAGCCTTAGTGGCTGGGGAGATTCAGCCTTAGAGGCTGGGGTAAAATACATGTTACAATTTTTACAGACATTTTTATATATGGTATGGTTAGCGTAAGGAGGGTTAGAACGTACAGATCATGTGAGTGGATAGGCGCAACTTGGGATCATTAATTCTCATTGTAGGACCGAGGGACAGGAGCGGTAGATCTATCTGGGTGTAGCGAGCCCAGCCCCAGGCCCAACCAGAACGGACCTCGGGGTGACTTTGTACCCAACGCATAAATCTGCTAGGTTTGAGTCTTCCTACTTGCACTTCACACATATCAATGGCCTTGCAAACCATTGGTGATCTCTTTTTTTCCTTATTTGCTACATACCAGGGACATATATACTTACGAAACTACTTGTTCATACAAATTAAAATACCATGTTTTATATAAAATTCAAAGCACATGATTTTACGGGTAAGGAGTCAAAGTCAGGGTGGGCATTGACGGTTATGCGAACATTACAAATACAAGGCTTTACAAATACATGGTTTTATGAACATAACGTGTTACAAACACAACGTTTCCATATAACTTGGCAAGAAAATGATTTTTAAATTCATTTTCTCAATACTATTTCAAAAACCGGTTATTCCAAAGATTTATTTCAAATCTTTCACAACTCAAAAGATTTATTTCAAACCTTTCACAACTCAAAAGATTTATTTCAAATCTTTTACAAACAAACTATGAACTCGCTCAACTTTATGTTGACTTTTTCGCATGTTTCTTTCTCAGGTTGCATTTTAAGACAAGGCACAGTTGGAATAGGAGAACCATCAAGAATTCGAGTACTTAGCAGGCGTTCAGTTTCTAGAAGTCTTAACTATTTGCTTCCGCTGTGCAATGAAGATACCAGTCTAGTCACGCCAGCTCTGATAATTTTCGGGGTGTGACACAGTATCAGAAAGTTGAGACAGCAGCCTTCTTTCACGCTATAACCGACTTTAATCAGATATTTCACTCCATGGGCGACCCCTAAATGACTCCTAGGCCCTTAGGGACATCTGTGGATGATCCATGGCCATTGATAGGCTTGTGTGTCAACAATCTATGGAATTTTGAGCACTATATAAAGGCCTCGTGTTGCAACATTGTAATCACACCTACCTTCTGCATTTCTGGAGCTTCCTGGAGCTTAAGAGCAGACCCAAGTCCTTCCTAATCGTGCATAGGACTTCAGTAAGTATGCTTAACCTTTCTTAGTTGAGTTTTTACTTAGTTTTAGCTTAAAAGTCAAACCGTCGTAATTAACGGTTGACTTAACGATTAATCATTAATGGTCCAGTGATTAGTCGAATTAAAGGTAGTTATAAGTTGGTAATTATGTGGGAATTAAACCCTTAAAAGGGCACCCTCTGATTCCCACTCTATCTAGACCATTTGTCGGGTTAAAGTTGATTAGAAAAAGTCAACAGAATGCTAATTTCCAATTTAACATGTAATTAGCAATGTAGAAGTCATGTAACCTATTTTATCACTCATATAACTTGGTAATAAGTATAATAACTGGTCGAAACTTGTTTGATCCGACAATTTTCTGTTTAGACCCGGTTCGGAACCGAAAGTCGCAAAACTTTGACTTTTGCTTTGACTTCAGTTCTGACCCGTTTTAGTATGATTTGGAAATGCCTTAGAGCTTCCTTAGGACCAGGTTACATGCTAGTATAACCCTCTGTGTTTATACACCTTGGTTCATTAGTTAACCAATTAATATGCATGATTCCGTTAATTGCCTATATGTTGACCATTATGCCCTTTTCACCATAAAACGTTATTTTTAAAAATGTAAAAGAGTAGAAACCTTAGTTACTGAATTATAAACTTGCACCTAAAAATTTGACATCAGTTTGAGGTGTAGATTGAGAGTTATGCTCATTAGCGTAATTAGAAAGCTTTTTAGCGATTTAACGGCGTAATTAGCATATAGTCTACTTAAACCCACTTTTTGATATCAAACTTGTTACCCACTGATGTAATATATTATTTTGGGATTTTTGAAGATTTTTAATTAATTTTAGGCTGAGCATAACTTAGAGTTATAAGCTTGAGTCTGTAATTGTCGGTTTTGCCCTTTTTGGCTATAAAATGAGTTTTACATATCTTTTTGACCCCAAACCTTTTGCTACTTATTTTATATGATAAATAAATTATTTTAAACCTTCTGGAATAATAAAAATATCAGCTTTCTATATAGAACCCGGAAACGGCTTCTAATCGCCCTTTTAAGCGTTTTTAACGCATAATATGTACTAAAACTATTCTAAACATACAAGGGTTGATACCTACTGATATTTTAGGTAAATTATAATATTTTAACAGTAAGCAAAAGTTGTTTAACTCAGACTTCAGTTTTGAGCTTTTCGGCTTATGTGAAATTACCAAAATGCCCATACGGTGCATAGTTTGGTTATAATTGATAAGTTTCACATATATGCAATAACTTACTGTTATAACTTATCAAATTAAGTATTTTTGCTGATTATATCAGACCTATAACTCAGGTTAATACTTGAACTCTTTTATAACCTTATAAATGACTAAAATACCCCTACGAGGCATAGTTTGAGTTTAAACTCATTTCGGGCATAATAAAAGATATCTTACTGATGTCACAACATATTTGAGGCACATTAACTTAGGAAACCTGTATATGGCTCTTATGGTTACCCATTACGCATTCTTAGCGTTCGGTTCGGTTTATGTAACTAGTTTACATAAATTGGCCGAAACGGGTCAAACCTTATCGTTTTTATCTCAAAATCCAGAATGTGTTTAGATTACCCATATAAGACAAGTCTTTAAACTTGTCGGGTCTAAATCACATTCTATTCCGGTCTTCGCTTAATCACGTGTAACACCCCGAAAACGGGTTTGGTAATCAAACCACGTTAACACTACACGACGGGTAAAATACAGTAAGTGATAAAACTTACCCGGTAAATTATAGGATTTAAATAAATAAATCTAATATATATATTAAAAGGAGGAGAAATACTTTGAGAAAGCAAAGTATATAAAAAGGCCCGAGATTTAACGGGACTTAAAATAAAACGGGTTGTGAACAAGATAAAGTAACTAGGAAATAAATAACTTAGTACAAGTCTTGTAATTAAATGAAAGAAGTTAGTTTGATGTGCAAATAGTCTAAAAAGATAAACTAAAGGGGCTGATTATGTATAAGTGGCCAAACTAGATTTTTATAAAAAAAAAATAAATCAAACACACACACACATCAGTGTGTGCGTGGATGGGAGCGACCAGGAGTGGGGAAGAACCCCCAAACCCTTATTTCATCTAATTTGATCAATTGAAGGGTGAATTGGGCATGTAATCGCTGCATGAATCAAAAATCTTGATCACCTACACTTGTCTAACATTAGGTAAGTTGCAATTTCAGATTCGGTGATGTTTGATATTTGGGCAAAGTTTAATTAGTAGAAATTTTGGAATGAATGTTGAATCTATGAGTGTTATTGTGATTATATCTTGGTTTAGAAACAAACCCTAGCAGAAAATTTGATGAATTGTTGTCAAAACTAGGGATGTGGTAATTACCCTATTATGTGCTAAGTGAGTTTTATGTTAAGATGATGAACACTCAGATTAGAATGTAAGATTTATAAATATTGAGGTTATGATATAAGTTCTTGATGTAGTTCATGAACACTAGACTTAGAGTTTTGAATATGTTGATGTAAATCTTGGTAAAGATAACTAGTTATGAACTAGTTAGTAAATAAGTGATATTATGCACATTAGGTGTTTGTTAAAATGCTCGAATGAATGTTGACATAATGAAATTATGAAAGAAACGCGTAATTGGCTAACTCGACTAACTACGTGTAATACGGAATAATATGGGTTCTAAACGTGATGTTGATTGAACTTATTGTGCGTGTAATATGATTGAAGTTAGTTGACTATCGAAAGTCAAATAAACCAATATTGAAGTCGGATAGTAGTTCCGACATAGAGTTTGTAAGATGGAATAGTCGTATGTGATAATGACTAAACTAACCGTCTTACGAATTATGATGATAGTTTGATGCCTGACAAGCTAGGTGGAGGCTTGGAAAGGAAGCGGGTCAAACGAAGCAAATAAGAAGTAAAAGCATGTTTCGGATGCAAGGTAAGTAAAACATACACCTACTTGTAGTATACGTGTTTATTTTATAGGAGATAAATACAACAAAGGATTTGGTTCGAATTATGGGTTCTAACACGAAACGAATTGGGTTGGAACGAATAGAAACATTTTAAACCATGATTAATGGTGAAAAAAGGCAAAATGGTAAACTAGTCATGAATTGGTTAATAGTTTAAGAGTTTTCTTAAAGTTACCTTATAGCGTAACTAGTAATGGAAAATGGGTAAAAATGGAAATTTAGTCAAGTATTGACTAAAGTAAAATAAGTTTCAAAGGACACCCATAGCATAAGCCGAATGGGTTAAAAATATATATATATATATATAGGAAATTGACTTTAGAAAGAAAGGGATCTAGCGAGAAAATCCGAAATGGTTCGGATGTGTGATTTGTAATTAAAAACCATGTTTTTGTTACATATGAAAATGTTGGGTTATATAGATCGAACGGGTCAAATGGTGGGAATAACGTCATTTGACAAAATCAACTAATGTGGTGGTCAAGTCATGTGTTACAGGAGCGAATAGTAATTTGGATAATTGCGTCGCCATAGAATATCGGTAATAAAAGCAAGGTGTTGAAACGGGTCACTAGGTTGACTCGAGCCAGGTACGTATAAATACGATTGTGGTTAAACATACATTTTTTTTGGGTCAAATAAGTAGCAAATGCCCTTCGTCGTAAATGAGGGGCTAAAGTTGACTAAAATGCCCTTGTTGGGTAAACCTGGCAAACAACCTTTAAAGGTTGTTGGAAATAAGTGTTTTGGTAGATTAAATCCTTAAGATAAGTATAAAAAGGATGTTATGGGACCTTAGTGCATAAATACCCTTAACGGGTCAAAATAAGCATACAAACGAAAACGGGTTTAATTTGTGTAATAAACCGGGGATTATAATCTAGTATGGTAGATAACATTTAGTTGAAGAAGTATATGAGATATAAAGGTCAAATACACAAGTTTGATGATGAAATCATGAACGGGTCAAAAGTTGGCAAAAAGGGTAATAAGCCAAAGAATTAAAAGTCTGAAATTTTGTTAAACCGGATGTTAGATTTTAACTCCATATGATGGAGAATCAAATTACAAACACGTAGGAGGAAACGGTAGGTTAAACGGACGAGCGGATTGAAAGATACGAAAGTTTTCGTGTCAAAAACGACAAAAAGGAAAGGAATGATGCAGGGGCCACCGTAACTTACGGTGCCACCGTAAGTTACGGTGGACATGATTTGGTTACGGTAAATGCCTACTGTTGTACGGTTGAATAATTGAATCACAGAGGCCACCGTAACTTACGGTGCCACCGTAAGTTACGGTGGAGGTCAGAAATGAGTTTTTGTTTTGGGTTTAAGATATCCATGTTGGATTTTCCTAATTTCCCCGTTGTATTAGTTTAATTAATTATCAAAACTGACATTTAAGTTGGTTTTGATCACAGGTGAATGTCGAGAGTCCCGGGTGAAGATCGAGCATCGAGCAAGAACCGAACACACATTAAACAAAGCTTCCGCAACGTTGTTTTGTCGTTATTCTAAACGGCGAATTAAATCACATTATGTATATCACTTAAATTGTAAAAGTTTTTAACAAACCCGTATTTCCGATGTATATATAATCATTAATTACATGATTATTTTCGCAAAATATACGTTAAACCTTGATTTATAAGAACGGGTGTTACAAGTTGGTATCAGAGCCTTGGTTTAAGAGATTCGAGTATGGTGGGGAGGAACAATGCTTGGACTTAAACCTTATGCTCTTGACAAAGAATAGTGTTCGGTTCGAGGCTTGATCGCAGATCCGGTAAGTGCATGTATGCTAATGGTCTAGCGTATTAAAGTGTTGTAGACAACACATAGGGTTACCGTGTAATACACGTTACCCCAATTAAATGATTGATATAGTTGACAAAAATACGCGCGTTGACGCGTATAGTAGAAAAAGCCTTGTATTATAATACAGACGATTATTGAAGTTGATATTACTAACTCTTGTGAATATCTTGATTGAAGGACAATTGCATTTAAAGATGACAAGAGTTGAACAAATTAAGGATATGATAGAGGAACGGTCCGAAGTATGACGATAGGAGCATGCTCACTAAGGACTAAATCGCGTAACGACCGCGAATAAGGTTAATGGCAAGAAACGCCCGTCAGGGCAAGCATTACCAGGTGCGTGTTTTTAAATATTCTCGCACAATTAGCAATATGCAACAAACATGTAGAGAATGATCGTTGCATAGGTAAATTAGAAACTTGGAAAACCTGAACAGAAATACATATCCAGGAAATAATTTCCAAGAAAACTGAATAGAGGCGTTACTTACATAGGGCGTGATGTGAAAACTATAAAAAGGTCGTGTATGTCATGTGTTAAATCGCTTACTCTGGCCAAGTAAGTAGTGGCATATGATACCACGAGTTTCTTATAGCGGACACATTTACATCCGATGTAGTAAGGGCGGAGTGAATGGGACTAATTAAAAAGTACCCAAATGAATCAGATAAGCAAAATATTTGATAATAATGTAAACGCACAACCTAGTGACGGAAGCGTATTACATCAGGATAATGAGCCCGAGTGAAGGGACAAAGAAACATGTAAAATGATTTAGACAAGTATTGGGAGGGAGCGTACTTACACTCGAACCCAGAAAACGCAAGCATGTAAAATGATTTAGACAAGTATTGGGAGGGAGTGTACTTACACTCGAACCCAGAAAACGCAAGCATGAAAAATGATTTAGACAAGTATTGGGAGGGAGTGTACTTACACTCGAACCCAGAAAACGCAAACATGTAAAATGATTTAGACAAGCATTGGGAGGGAGTGTACTTACACTCGAACCCGGAAAATGCAAATATATCCCTTAACGGGTCGTTTTTGTAAAACGTCAAACTTAAAGACAAAGTCGGAATGTAAGATTGAAGCGAGGTCTTAATGCATACCGGGAGGGTTGCAATAATAGCGACTTCGGTAAAACACCCGGTTGGTGGGTAAGGATTTAAATGAATACGTAGACTGAGAAACAGGAACGCGAAATAGAAAGTCAAAAGACTCGGAATATGAGTCATGACTAAAAGATGAGAAGAATTTTCGCAAACATAAATTTTGATAAAAAAATTTCGTTCGGCTAGTTAAAAGTCGAACGGGTCGAACAAAGAATGAAATTTGACGTTCACCAGTGATGAAATTTCACACGAACAAGTCAAACGAATTAAATAAATGATGATGCTTACTAATATAAGTAGGCGCGGACTGAATAAGTAAAAGTGTGAGATGTTAACTAACCTATGTAAAGGGTTATGGGCATTAAGAACGTTAAGATAAAAGAACCCGGGTAATGGGTTGTATAGAAGTATGAGCATGAACCGGGAAACGGTAAGCGTAGAACAAACTGACGCGTAAATAACGTCAGAAGTCATAAAGTCAGAGGATTAGTCCGGAAGTAAACAAATGAAGCCTTAGACTACGGTCAAGGTCTATTGAGGTTCAAGAGCGAAAATAAACGATTCCAAACATAATAAGAGATGCCTTGAAGCTATATATGTATATATACATTTGAATATAGACAAGAATAAAAGATGATCTACGGGATCATCATAACCTACGGGATTAAACACAGTGTTAAGGTCTACGGGACCAAAAAGACCCTCGGGTCATAAAGAGAAGGAAACGAGTTGTTAATATCTCACCTTAAAAAGGTGAAAAATTTAAAGAAATAGCCTATGAGGCTAAGTGAAAGAACTTACGGGTTAATAGTGTAAAGCAAGGGAACTAGTCATGATTCACCGCGTAAAATGAGAACGGAAAAGAATAAATTATGGGTTGTCAATTTCCTTAATATGAGTAATTGACATAGTTAAAAGGAAAAACGTTAAACTAAAATTCAGTTTTAGTAAGAAACAACGTTTTAACAAATATGAATACTATAAGACGAATTTGGAAATAACAAATATCAAAGAGTATGGGTCTTAACATCGATAGGTGCAAGACGATATATTCGAAAAAGTGGTATTTTCGAAAATGAAAGGTTGATATAAATTAAACATGACGTGACACGATCACGGTCAAGAAATGCAATGTGAAGTGGAATCACATTATCACCAAGTGAGCGGTAACAAGCAACTGGACTAATAAGTCTAGTTAGTGAGACCGGTTAAGGTCATTTAAGTAAGTTGGTTGCTTGTAAGAGGTGGATTCAGTATAACTGAACCGAATAAATGAATTTGAAAACAAAAGAAATTGTTGCTAAAAGTGAAAGATTTCACTAAAGACCTTTTAAACGGGTCAAAGTAACGGATCCATAAAGAATTCGATAGTATATGAAAGTGATGAATATCGCTAAGTAACTAAACTAGTGGAAATAACGAGATCACGTTATTCCGAGTTGCACTGTGTCGTATGAGATACGTAGACAAATAATAACCAAAAAGATGTTACCATACTTTTCTGGTAATACTAACAATTGAATAAAAGTATAAGTAATGTTTAAAAGAATTCTCGGCTCAAATACATTGAGTTTAAACTCAATGAATTATGTAAGAAAAGGTTTCGAGGACGAAACCTCTTTAAGGGGGGTAGACTTGTAACACCCCGAAAACGGGTTTGGTAATCAAACCACGTTAACACTACACGACGGGTAAAATACAGTAAGTGATAAAACTTACCCGGTAAATTATAGGATTTAAATAAATAAATCTAATATATATATTAAAAGGAGGAGAAATACTTTGAGAAAGCAAAGTATATAAAAAGGCCCGAGATTTAACGGGACTTAAAATAAAACGGGTTGTGAACAAGATAAAGTAACTAGGAAATAAATAACTTAGTACAAGTCTTGTAATTAAATGAAAGAAGTTAGTTTGATGTGCAAATAGTCTAAAAAGATAAACTAAAGGGGCTGATTATGTATAAGTGGCCAAACTAGATTTTTATAAAAAAAAATAAATCAAACACACACACACATCAGTGTGTTCGTGGATGGGAGCGACCAGGAGAGGGGAAGAACCCCCAAACCCTTATTTCATCTAATTTGATCAATTGAAGGGTGATTTGGGCATGTAATCGCTGCATGAATCAAAAATCTTGATCACCTACACTTGTCTAACATTAGGTAAGTTGCAATTTCAGATTCGGTGATGTTTGATATTTGGGCAAAGTTTAATTAGTAGAAATTTTGGAATGAATGTTGAATCTATGAGTGTTATTGTGATTATATCTTGGTTTAGAAACAAACCCTAGCAGAAAATTTGATGAATTGTTGTCAAAACTAGGGATGTGGTAATTACCCTATTATGTGCTAAGTGGGTTTTATGTTAAGATGATGAACACTCAGATTAGAATGTAAGATTTATAAATATTGAGGTTATGATATAAGTTCTTGATGTAGTTCATGAACACTAGACTTAGAGTTTTGAATATGTTGATGTAAATCTTGGTAAAGATAACTAGTTATGAACTAGTTAGTAAATAAGTGATATTATGCACATTAGGTGTTTGTTAAAATGCTCGAATGAATGTTGACATAATGAAATTATGAAAGAAACGCGTAATTGGCTAACTCGACTAACTACGTGTAATACAGAATAATTTGGGTTCTAAACGTGATGTTGATTGAACTTATTGTGCGTGTAATATGATTGAAGTTAGTTGACTATCGAAAGTCAAATAAACCAATATTGAAGTCGGATAGTAGTTCCGACATAGAGTTTGTAAGATGGAATAGTCGTATGTGATAATGACTAAACTAACCGTCTTACGAATTATGATGATAGTTTGATGCCTGACAAGCTAGGTGGAGGCTTGGAAAGGAAGCGGGTCAAACGAAGCAAATAAGAAGTAAAAGCATGTTTCGGATGCAAGGTAAGTAAAACTTACACCTACTTGTAGTATACGTGTTTATTTTATAGGCGATAAATACAACAAAGGATTTGGTTCGAATTATGGGTTCTAACACGAAACGAATTGGGTTGGAACGAATAGAAACATTTTAAACAATGATTAATGGTGAAAAAAGGCAAAATGGTAAACTAGTCATGAATTGGTTAATAGTTTAAGAGTTTTCTTAAAGTTACCTTATAACGTAACTAGTAATGGAAAATGGGTAAAAATGGAAATTTAGTCAAGTATTGACTAAAGTAAAATAAGTTTCAAAGGACACTCATAGCATAAGCCGAATGGGTTAAAAAAAATATATATATATATAGGAAATTGACTTTAGAAAGAAAGGGATCTAGCGAGAAAATCCGAAATGGTTCGGATGTGTGATTTGTAATTAAAAACCATGTTTTTGTTACATATGAAAATGTTGGGTTATATAGATCGAACGGGTCAAATGGTGGGAATAACGTCATTTGACAAAATCAACTAATGTGGTGGTCAAGTCATGTGTTACAGGAGCGAATAGTAATTTGGATAATTGCGTCGCCATAGAATATCGGTAATAAAAGCAAGGTGTTGAAACGGGTCACTAGGTTGACTCGAGCCAGGTACGTATAAATACGATTGTGGTTAAACATACATTTTTTTGGGTCAAATAAGTAGCAAATGCCCTTCGTCGTAAATGAGGGGCTAAAGTTGACTAAAATGCCCTTGTTGGGTAAACCTGGCAAACGACCTTTAAAGGTTGTTGGAAATAAGTGTTTTGGTAGATTAAATCCTTAAGATAAGTATAAAAAAGATGTTATGGGACCTTAGTGCATAAATACCCTTAACGGGTCAAAATAAGCATACAAACGAAAACGGGTTTAATTTGTGTAATAAACCGGGGATTATAATCTAGTATGGTAGATAACATTTAGTTGAAGAAGTATATGAGATATAAAGGTCAAATACACAAGTTTGATGATGAAATCACGAACGGGTCAAAAGTTGGCAAAAAGGGTAATAAGCCAAAGACTTAAAAGTCTGAAATTTTGTTAAACCGGATGTTAGATTTTAACTCCATATGATGGAGAATCAAATTACAAACACGTAGGAAGAAACGGTAGGTTAAACGGACGAGCGGATTGAAAGATACGAAAGTTTTCGTGTCAAAAACGACAAAAAGGAAAGGAATGATGCAGGGGCCACCGTAACTTACGGTGCCACCGTAAGTTACGGTGGACATGATTTGGTTACGGTAAATGCCTACTGTTGTACGGTTGAATAATTGAATCACAGAGGCCACCGTAACTTACGGTGCCACCGTAAGTTACAGTGGAGGTCAGAAATGAGTTTTTGTTTTGGGTTTAAGATATCCATGTTGGATTTTCCTAATTTCCCCGTTGTATTAGTTTAATTAATTATCAAAACTGACATTTAAGTTGGTTTTGATCACAGGTGAATGTCGAGAGTCCCGGATGAAGATCGAGCATCGAGCAAGAACCGAACACACATTAAACAAAGCTTCCGCAACGTTGTTTTGTCGTTATTCTAAACGGCGAATTAAATCACATTATGTATATCACTTAAATTGTAAAAGTTTTTAACAAACCCGTATTTCCAATGTATATATAATCATTAATTACATGATTATTTTCGCAAAATATACGTTAAACCTTGATTTATAAGAACGGGTGTTACATCACGCGTTCGAACCGTATCATTCCTTAAAACTAATCGGTCTAAGCTTAAGCTTAACTAAAGACCGTTAGGATTCTAATAGGTTATTATAAACCTTTGTTCCAGAATAGGAGAACCGGTAAAAGCTACCCGCATTTGCTAATTGTGAATTATACTTGCAAAGGTAAATACTTTTAACTTATTTTCCCTTATACGGGCTTGGGATACGGTATATAAAATACCGCTTGGTCGGGCATTCGAACTTAATCGATTTGTGGTTAAGTATTATCGAGATGACCATTTAAATATGTTTTGTTTGCTTAACGCCTTTGGGAGGTTAATGACCATGTCCCGGATATCCTTGGCATCATTTTTCGAAATGGCCACGACCTAAGCGCGGGGTGTAGGCGTACACCCGTCAGTGCATAAATAAATAATGTGGTGTGTCTATTAATCTTTAACCCGGCACGATCCGGGCTACTGAACGCATAAGGAACATGTAATTCTTTTACGAGATTATATATTTAAATAATTATCCCAAGTTATAAAAAGTTTGTGCCACGTGCATTCAAATCAATTTTTCACTAAACTTTCAAAATGAGTCGGTTGAATGTATTTACCAGTGTAAACTGACGTATTTTCCCAAAAAGGTTAAGTGCAGGTACTAAGCGAACTAGGCTGGCTTCCTCCTAGCGTCCACAATAAGTCTCGCAAGCTCGGACGTCAAAAACTGTTGAACAATGTTTCCTTTTTATTTTTGATCCATCTGTGGATTAATTTCAACTGTTGTGATACTTGATATTACAAATTATATTCGGTTGAAATATATATTTCTTTTGCTTCCGCTGTGCATTTAAATATTGTGTTGTTTGACTGTAATGTTGCCAACCACGTCACGATACTCCCCCACCGGGCCCACCGGTCAAACGTGGAACTATTGGGGTGTGACATGAGTGTTAAACAAAATAATGAGCTTGGGTTGATTTATGTTCATGTATTGATGTTCCATACAATAAAGGTTGATAATTTGACAAGAATCTAGGGCTCATGATAGAATGTTCTTTGACTCAAATGCATGAATGGATTTAATAAGGTTAAGATATATGAAACTCTTGATGAATGTTTGAAATACAAGGGTGGTTGATTCTGTGCAAAGTATGTAAAATTAAGGATGAATGTTTAGGGGTTTTTTGATAGATGATGGTCTCTAATAAGCTGATCGAACTAGAGGGATGAAAAGGAGTGTGTTGATGCATAATATTGAAATAGATCCTTAGATCTCTTTTGATGATTCAAGTGTGGTTAATCTGTTTAATTTAAAATAGGACCTAGATCTATGTTGAATAATTGATAATTATTGTTTGATGATGAGAAACTGTTAAATCAAAACATGTACAATCTGTGAATTGATTGATGAAATAAAAGAATTGTGTTTTGATCGATAGAATCTTATGAACATGATATATTAGTGTTTGAAATGTCTCATACCGCACACTCGCTCAACGTACAATAAAACCTGCATATCGTACAATAGGGCACAGCGGACCGCACACTAGTGTGGCATGTATACCTTACAACCTTCAAGGTACAATCTGTGATGCAACACGTACACCCAGATTAAGCGTGGCCGCACACTTTAAACCTCACATTCCTTTCTGGGTACAAATGCTTGAAGTATATCGTACAACGATTTCTGCATGGTCGCACACCTTGGATATGCCGCACACTCTATATGGGTTGTTTCGAGGGAGGGCCGCATACTCAAATTCATGGACTGATACTTATTAGGCTACACACACACGTGTACGGACTGTATGACATTGGGCCGCACACTCATATTTTGGGTCGCACACCTCTATATCTGGGCTCTGTGTATACTGGACCGCACACCACATATGCTGGATTAGACTGCCCATGTTGCTATTCACAGATCGAGTTATGTTATGCTATAAATGTTTATGTGATCCACATGCTTGAATTTATGATATGTGACATTACGTGTTATTTGCTAGATACATGTATAACTATGTGATGTTACATACATATGAATCTGATTAAACTCGGTAACCATAATAGGACGTGGTTGACCCAAACTTTAACACAAGTAAACTACCTGCCGATCAAACCAAGATGAGTTCACACACACTAAAAGCATGCGTCCTGGGGGGGGGGGGGACACGGACGAACTACTATCCTTGAGAAGGATACTATTAAAATGCTATTTCTGGGGGGAATACGGTTGAATACTATTTATAAATCATAACTTAGCAAACTAAACGAAACTCTATCATTAAGTCCCCACTTACAATACCGATTAATCACCGGGGGCGAACGGGATATTAGTTGATAGCGCTATTAGATTTGACAAACCTCACACCATGACCGGGGGGATCAGGCGTGAACTATTATGCCTTGCTGTAACGCCCCGCGTCCCTAAACTTTTGACTTTTGGCAAGTCTAGTCCCTATACTATCTGAGACTTAACTAAGTTAGACTATGTGAAACATTTGTGAAGCTTTGTGATACTTGAACTTGACTCTTGATGCTTGATACTT
>JARYGA010034657.1:0-43158 GCA_030545235.1 Helianthus tuberosus | reverse complement strand
TCCTAGGCCACGTGGTTAATGAGGATGGGATTCACATTGATCCATCCAAGGTTGACTCGATCAAGAATTGGCATGCACCTCGAACTCCAACTGAAATCCGCCAATTCTTGGGTTTGGCAGGTTACTACAGAAGGTTTATTAAGGACTTCTCAAAGATTGTGCAGCCTCTTACTGTTCTAACCCAGAAGGGTGTCACCTACTGTTGGGGTGATGCTCAGGAATCTGCATTTCAGCAGCTGAAGTTGAAGCTTTGTAGCACACCTATTCTCTCGTTACCTGAAGGCACAGACGATTTTGTGGTTTATTGTGACGCGTCAATCCAAGGACTTGGTTGTGTGTTGATGCAACATGAGAAAGTCATTGCTTACGCATCACGCCAACTTAAAATTCACGAAAAGAACTACACTACTCACGAATTGGAGTTGGGAGCAGTGGTGTTGGCACTTAAGATATGGAGACACTACTTGTACGGTACCAGGTGCACCATTTACACCGATCACAAGAGTATCCAGCATATCTTCGATCAGAAGGAGTTGACATGCGACAGTGTCGATGGGTCGAACTTCTTAACGACTATGAATGTGCAATCAAGTACCATCCAGGCAAAGCCAATGTTGTGGCTGACGCCCTGAGTCGTAAGGAAACCAAACCTAAGCGTGTACGTGCATTACAACTTATATTTACTCCAGTCTTCCCTCTCAAATTCGTGATGCTCAGGTCGAAGCATTGAAGGAAGAGAACATCAAGGTAGAGTCCCTATGGGGCATGGAAAAGAAACTCGAACGTAAGGGAGATGGCATTTATTATTTCATGGAACGTGTTTGGGTTCCATCCTTTGGAAACTTACGAGAACTTGTGATGGACGAAGCACACAAATATCGCTACTTGGTGCATCCTGGTTCTGACAAGATGTACCAAGACCTCAAAGCTATGTACTGGTGGCCCCATATGAAGGCTAACATAGCGACCTATGTTAGTAAATGTTTGAACTGCGCTAGGGTCAAAGTTGAATACCAGAAGCCATCAGGCCTACTTTAACAATCAGAGATCCCCACATGGAAATGGGAGCAAATTTCCATGGACTTCGTTACTGGCTTACCTAGATCTCAACGAGGAAACGATACCATTTGGGTGATAGTGGATCGACTAACCAAGTCTGCACAATTCCTGGCTATCAAGGAAACGGATAAGTTCTCTACTCTAGCAGACATCTACCTAAAATAAGTAGTCTTGAGGCACGGGGTGCCAACTTCTATCATTTCTGATCGTGATCCACGTTTTACATCTGATTTGTGGCAGGCGATGCACAAATCCTTTGGCTCACGTCTAGACAAGAGCACAACATATCATCCACAGATGGATGGGCAGACTGAACGCACCATCCAAACTCTTGAAGACATGCTTCGAGCATGTGTAATCGACTTTAGTAACGGCTGGGAAAGGCATCTAGCTTTGGTGGAGTTTTCGTATAACAATAGTTACCACACTAGCATCCAGGCTACTCCGTTCGAGGCTCTGTATGGATGGAAATGCCGATCACCTTTATGCTGGGCAGAAGTTGGTGATAGCCAAATCACTGGCCCAGAACTCATCGTCGACACAACGGAAAAGATTGCCCAAATACGACAACTAATGGCGGCAGCTCATGATCGTCAGAAAAGCTACGCTGATAAGCGCAAGAAACCGCTCGAGTTCCAGGTTGGGGATCGAGTGCTACTTAAAGTCTCACCTTGGAAAGGTGTGTTTTTCTTTGGCAAGCGAGGCAAGCTAAATCCGCGTTATGTCAGAGCTTTCGAAATCATTGAGAAAATTGGCAAAGTGGCGTACAGACTTAATCTGTCCGAAGAGCTCAGTGGTGTTTACAACGTTTTCCACGTGTCAAATCTGAAGAAGTGTCTGTCAATTGAGACCCTCATAGTTCCTTTCAAGGACCTCACTATCGACGACCAGTTATGATTCGTTGAGGAACCGGTGGAAGTTAAGGACTGAGAAGTTAAGGTTCTCAAACGTACCAGGATACCCATTGTTCGAGTTCGTTGGAAATCCTGTCGTGGCCTAGAGTTTACCTGGGAACGTGTAACACCTCGTAAAATCATGTCCAATATGATAAAGACACGTGTCATGGACTTTAAACGTGTTACAAATTGAATATGAGGGACTAAAGTTGACAAACGAAGAAAGGATATGTATATAAGGATTCAAAGTGTCAACATTTGATAATTATGCCTTTTAACAACTCTACCCGATGTTTATAACCTTAAAACGAATGTATCATGAAGCATATGAAACCGTTTGTGGAAGAATGTGAAAGTTTACAAGACGCGAGGGTTAAAAGTGTCAACATCTTTATGTTATACCTCTGAGTGACCTTTTAGCGAACTCAGAGCCTGGTAACGATTAATTATACTCCCAATAATAAGTGATAAAAATTTCAAAAGGTTTCGATATCGTATAAGGACGATACGTTAACTTTTATAATTAAGGGGTTAGAAGCGTCAACGAGGCAAAACTTGTGTTTTTGGTTATCATTTAACGAAACCGGACCTAACAATGTTTGGTTATACATCATGGATCACGAAAATATAAATTATATGGGTTAAAATTGCTTAAAATGGAAGAAATTACGCTTTAGAAGGTCCAGGGGGTGAAAATGTCATTTTTGAAACTTGTTTGGCTGATCCCCCACCTGCTGGCGCTGCGCCACCACTAAGGCACTCTGCCGTCGCACGACGCGACGGCATGCCAGTTCAGCAAATGTTGTTTTAACGTGGCAGCTTGCATGTTTGCTAAATTCCGTTAGTTTGCCACCCTCTAGCTGCTTTAAACACGTCCCTTGACACTTGTTTTCATCTCTAGAGTTGCCACAACACCTGTATCAATCTCCATGATCCTTCCATGGCTATAAATAGGTCCATTGTTGCAACTTGTGAACTCACACTTTCACATTTCCTTGTTCTAACTCTCTGGAGCATTCTTGACTCTTAAGAAGCCTTTTCTCTGATCTAATCTTGTGCTAAGGACCATTGTAAGTCATCTTAGTTTCTGTAATTCAGTTTTAATTAGTTTAATGGCCCAAAGTCAAACCATCGTAATTAAGGTTTGACTTAGTGATTAATCACTAATGGTCCAGTCAATTCTCGAATTGAAAGTACCTATGAGTTGGTAATTATGTGGGTAAAAAACCCTTAAAAGGGCACCCTCTGATTCCCACTCTAACTAGGTCGATTGTCGGGTCAAACTTGATTGTAAAAAGTCAACAGAAAGCTAAATTTCAATTAAACGCGTAACTAACAATATAAAAGCCATGGAACCTGTTTTATCAGTCATATAACTTGGTAATTAATATAAGAACATGTCTAAACATATTCAACCCGACGATTTTCAGTTTAAGCTCGGTTCGGAACCGAAAGTCGCAAAAGTAAACTTTTGCTTTGACTTTCAGTTCTGACCCAATATAGCATATTTTAGAAATGCCTTAGAGCTCTATTAGGACCAGGTTATAGGTTGGTGTAACCCTCTGAGGTTATACAACTTGGTTCATTAGTTATTCGATTCATGTACATGTTTCCGTTATATGCCTAAATATTGACCATAATGCCCTTTTGACCTTAAAACGATATTTTTGAAAAGGTGAGAGGACAAAAACCTTTATTACTGATTTATAAACTTGTCCTAGAAATTTGACATCAGTTTGACGTCTAGATTAGGAGTTATGCTCAATATCGTAATTAAGAAGCTTTTTATTAATTAAACGGCGTAATTAGCATATAGCCTATCTAAACCCAAATTTTGACACCAAAATTTTTACCCACTGATGTAAAATAATATTTTGAGATTTTTGAAGATTTTTATTTATTTTTAAGCTGAGCATAACATAGGGTTCTTGCTATAATTCGGAAATTGTCGGTTTTACCCTTTTCTTGAATAAAATGAGCTTAAAACCGACTTTTACGCGTTTTAAGCGCATAGTATGAGTTAAAACTATTTTAAACATATAAGACTTAATACCTACTGATATTTTTAGTAAATTTTTATATTTTAACAGTAAGATAAAGTTTTGAACTCAGATTTCTAAATTTGACCTTTTAAAGCTTATGTGAAATTACCAAAATGCCCCTACGGTGCATAGTTTGGTTTAGGATGATAAATTTCACATATATGCAATACCTTACTGTTATGACTTATAAAAATCAATATTTTTACTGATTATATCAGACCTGAAACTCAGATTAATATTTAAACTCTTTTATAACCTTTAAAATGACCAAAATACCCATACGGGGCATAATTTGAGTTTAAATCCATTTTGGGCATAATGGAAGGTACCTTACTGATATCACAACACATTTAAGGCATATTAACTTAGGAAACCTGTTCATGACTCATTTGGTTACCCATTACGCATTATTCGCGTTCGGTGCGGTTTATGTAACTAGTTTGCATAAATTAGCCGAAACGGGTCAAACCATATCGTTTTTATCTCAAAATCCAGAATGTGTTTAGTTTACCCATATCCGGTCATCGCTTAATCGTGCATTTTGAACCATATACCTTCCTTTAAAACTAACCGGTCTAAGTTTAGATTTAATTAAGGCCCGTTAGGAATCTAATAGGTTTTTAAAACCTTCGTTCCAGATTAGGAGACCAGTAAAATATACTTGCACTCGCTGATTGTGATATATACTTGCTCAGGTAAATGCTTTTAACTTATTTTCCCTTATACGGGCTTGGGGTACGGTATATAAAATACCGCTTGGTCAGGCATTGAATTGTTAATCATATGAAGGTTAATTTATTGAGATGACCCGTTTAGTCTGTTTTATTTGCTTAAAGCCTTTGGGGGGTTAATGACCATGTCCCGGATATCCTTGGCATCATTCATTGAAATGGCCACGACCTAAGCACGGGGTGTAGGCATACACCTGCCGGTGCATATAAATAAAAAGGTATAACCGTTTGTTCGAGAATAACTAGACGCGGGATTATATCATGTGGTGTGTCTATTAATCTTTAACCCGGTATTCAGCCTGGGCTACTGAACGTATAACGAACATGTAATCCTTTTACAAGTTTATATATAAATAATTCTCCCAAGTTATAAAAGATGTTTTGTGCCATGTGCATTCAAATCAATTTTCATAAACATTTTCAAAATGAGTCAGTTAATTGTATTTACCAGTGTAAACTGACGTATTTTCCAAAAAGGCTAAGTGCAGGTACTACACGGAATAGGCTGGCTACTCCTAGCATCAATAAAGAGTCTTGCAAGCTTAGATGTTATAAATCTGTTGAACAATGATCTTTTAACTTTTGATCCGCCTGTGGATCCCTTGCAACCGTTATTGTAATACACTTGATATTACTTTTAATTCGGTTTGTAATGATTTTATCGTTCGACTTCCGCTGTGTATATAAACTGTGATAAATTGTCTATGATGATATCAACTACGTCACGATACTCCCCACCGGGCCCACCGGTAATACGTGGAAATATCGGGGTGTGACAGGTTGGTACCAGAGCCAGGTTGAGTGAATTAAACACTAGCCTTTTGTGTTCAATCTCAATGAAACAGTTTGCACATTCCTCGACTTCCGAGTCTAGACTTGAACTAGGAATAATGTAATCCTTAATAGGTATATATTATTTTCGATAATTGTGCATTTCAGGAACATGTCACCAAGTAAAGCTGCCATTGGTGGAAGTTCTTCAAACCCGAAGTGTAAGAGTGGTAAGCTCCGTAGCACAGCGCGAATAATCATATGCCCAGTATGGAAGAAGGATCTT
The DNA here is from genome assembly GCA_030545235.1 of Helianthus tuberosus. Taxonomy (NCBI): domain Eukaryota; kingdom Viridiplantae; phylum Streptophyta; class Magnoliopsida; order Asterales; family Asteraceae; genus Helianthus; species Helianthus tuberosus. The sequence continues at coordinate 37,373 of JARYGA010034657.1, read as the reverse complement.
TTTGGACCCATTCCCAAAATCAAACCAATTGAAACCATTAACCATGTTCCAACCTCCTTAATCTGAGACTTTTGAAACTTCAATTGAGAAGTCGACGTCAGAGGAGCCATACTAGCAGACCCTGAGGCTCCCACACCAAAAATGATACCTATGGACCCCAATGATCCATATTTCTTACCTCCAAGTATTGGAATCCCAAACTTGGATTATACCTGTCCTGACCCTATCCGTGATCCATATTATTTGCTAACCATAAAATCCTTGGATTCCACTTCTGATAAGGTCCCTAGCGTGGAGGATTTCGACTACCCGCCAAAACCTTTAGTAACCATACCGCACACAGTGAACCAAGGAGGAGACTCTCAGGACTAAGATGAAAAAGAAACTTCTTTTGTTGTATTCATTTTTTCTAATAGTCCCTATAAGGACATATTTATCTTTTAGTCCCTTTGTGGACAATGTTATTTCCTTCAAGTCCCGTTGAGGGCAATTATGTACTTCTTTTTAAAATTTATTGGAGTGTTTTGTTTAAATTTCATTTTTATCATTATATACGAACATAATATATGAAATAAAGCAAAATATCATTCCTTTTTGTAATTGATCTGCCAATATATATTAAAAAAAGAATCTTAAGGGGTATAACCTAGCTTGCATGTCATTAAGGACCTAGCTATGATGGTAAAACCTGTTTAAAAGAGATTCAGATCCTTGTTAACATCTGGAAACATGTTAACACTCCTGGCAACAGTGATGCGATAAAATCACACTTGTCATCCTTAAAGTGGGAATTTCCAACCCCCTTATCTAGCCTAGTGATTTAGAAATCATGACTTAAATCATCAAATAAAGATGATCACATTATAAACATCCATTAGTGATGAAGTGCCTACGGGCTAAACTTGTTGTCCAATAAGACAACGACAGTGGTGGTCTTTGACCCCCTGTCTAACGATGTCAGACTAGGTCCAAGCATAATAGTCTGTATGATCAATGCGATCTTGACTAATATCATCAGATAAGATAATCATATAATAAACATCCATTTGTGATGTAATGCCTACATAATTATTGTCATATAAGACAAAAGACAGTCGTAGCCTACAACTCCCTGTCAAGAAAGGTAATGAACTGTGATTCAAGCCTTAGTACTTCGATCCTATAAGATCTGGACTTATGATTTAAATGTGTCCATGTGACTTGGCCTTTTGTGCCATTATTATATTCAATTATAACTAAGGGTTATTAATGAAAAATCCTGAATAAAATACTTAACAAATTAGCCAATATGGTTCTTTAATACCATGGTTAATAAATTGACAAGATGACAAATCTATTATATACCTCTAAGAGATTATTGTCATCCTTTTATGTAGCAATCAAGCTACATGGCTGAGTCTGAAGAAATCAACAGTCACCCAAGGGAAAATCATGATACCACCAGGATCAACATAACTGGTGCGGAACTTCAAGCATTGATTGATAATGTTGTTACCAAGGCCATAGATAGGCAGTTTAATGAGTCAAGTGGTACTCGAAGCAAGACCTCATCTGTACCCCATTCTAAACCTAAGACTCACTCTGAAGCTCATAGTAAGCCACCTCCTAAACCTAAGACGTCAAAGAAGAATGATGGCCAACATTCATCAAATCAGCATAGTGTTCCGTCTAAGAAAATTGTATTTGATCAGGAGCCACGTGCAAGGACCTGCTCCTATAAATATTTTGTCTCCTGCAAACCCAGGGATTTCACTGGGGAAAAGGAGCTATCGACTGCATGACGTGGTTAGACGAGATGGACACCGTAGTTGATATCAGCGGTTGCGCTGATAGGGATGTTGTGAAGTTTGTATCTCAGTCGTTTAAAGGAGAAGCACTAGCTTGGTGGAGGTCTCTAATCCAAGCTACTGGGAAAATCCCATTGTACAATCTGTCTTGGGATCAGTTTGTGACTTTGATCAAGGAGAATTTTTGTCCTCAACATGAGGTTGAGAAGATCGAGACCAATTTCCTGAAATTAGTTATGAAGAATTTGGACTGTCAGGCTTATCTTACGCGTTTTAATACTATGTCTCGATTGGTTACATATTTGGTGACACCGGAACCAAAACGGATTGCCCGTTTCATTGGAGGTTTAGCCCCGGAGATCAAAGCTAGCGTGAAAGCCTCTCGACCGACTACCTTTAGATCTGTAGCCGATCTGGCATTGTCGCTTACTCTGGATGCGGTCAGGCAAAGATCGCTTAGGCATTCTGATGCTGAGAAGAGAAAACGTGAGGATAATAACTCACACTGTTCTGACAAGAAGCACAAAGGGAACTCTTACCACAAAAAGAGTTCAGGGTTCAAGAAGAATGACCAGCAGTCGGGCGAAAAGCCCAAATGCAAGATCTGCAAGAAACACCATCTTGGGAAGTGCAGATATGAATCAATGTCCCCGTCACAGCCAAGAGCTTGTGGGCTTTGCAAGTCAAGTGAGCACAAGACGATAGAGTGCAAGAAGATAAAAGATGCAACGTGCTATAACTGTAATGAGAAAGGGCACATCAAGTCCAATTGCCCTAAGTATGCCAAAAAGCCCGAAGAAGTCAAAAAGATCAATGCAAGGGTCTTTCGAATGCATGCACGGGAAGCAGTTCAGGATGATAATGTGATAACAGGTATCTTCCTTATAAATGATGTTTATGCAAGGGTGTTATTTGATTCGGGTGCGGATAAGTCATTTGTAGATGATAAGTTTTGTAAGTTGTTGAATTTACCTGTTAAAACCCTAAGCGTGAAATATGGAGTAGAGTTGGCCGATGGTACCTTAGAAACTGCCTCAACTGTGCTAGATGGATGCTTTATATCCATTAGGAACCACTCCTTTCCGTTATCCTTGCTTCCTTTGAAATCAGCTGGTTTCGACATAGTGATAGGCATGGATTGGTTATCTCATAACCAAGCCCAGATTGTTTGTGACAAGAAACAAGTGGTGATCAAGACTCCGTATGGTGAGCCACTTACCATACAAGGAGATACTCAGTATGGGTTGCCTAAGCAAGTGTCTGTGCTTAAGGAATCAAGGTGTATGAAGAAGGGTTGTGTCATTTATATGGCACAAGTGACTATTGATGAGCCAAAGCCCAAGATTGAAGACATCCCTATCATTTCTGAATACCCTGATGTATTTCCTGAAGAACAACCTGGTCTACCCCCAGATAGGCAAGTGGAGTTTAGAATTGACATTATACCTGGAGCAGCACCTGTTGCAAGAGCACCTTATCGTTTGGCCCCAACTAAGATGAAGGAGTTGAGAACTTAGTTGAATGATTTGTTGGCAAAAGGATTTATTAGACCTAGCTCATCTCCTTGGGGAGCACCAATTCTGTTTGTAAAGAAGAAAGATGGATCGATGCGTCTATGCATCGATTATCGTGAGCTAAACAAGGTTACAATCAAGAACAAATATCCATTGCCCAGGATCGACGATCTGTTCGATCAACTGTAAGGGGCAAGTTACTTCTCCAAGATTGATTTAAGGTCTGGTTACCATCACCTGAAAGTTAGAGATGAAGATGTGCATAAGACTGCATTCAGAACTCGCTATGGCCACTACGAGTTCTTAGAGATGCCGTTCGGGCTCACTAATGCACCAGCAGCGTTCATGGACCTCATGAATCGCGTTTGCAAACCCTACTTGGACAAGTTTGTCATTGTCTTCATTGATGACATTCTTATTTATTCAAAAAATCAGGCTGATCATGAGAAGCATCTTTGTTGTATTCTTAAACTCCTTCAACAAGAAAAGCTTTACGCCAAGTTTTCAAAGTGTGAATTTTGGCTTCGTGAAGTCCAGTTCCTTTGACATTTGGTTAGTGAGTGTGGTATCCAAGTGGATCCCGCTAAGATTGAAGCTATCATGAACTGGCAAGAACCGAAGACACCCACAAAGATTCGTAGCTTTTTAGGACTGGCAGGATACTACAGGCGTTTTATCGAGAATTTCTCAAGGATTGCAGCACCCCTAACTTCTTTAACTCGCAAGAATATTATGTTTGATTGGGGTCCTAAGCAACAAGAATCCTTCGATATTCTTAAACAGAAGTTAAGCAATGCTCCTGTGTTGACATTGCCTGAAGGGATTGAAGAATTTGTGGTTTACTGCGACGCATCGCACACTGGCATGGGATGTGTGCTAATGCAGAAAGGTAAAGTTATTGCATACGTTTCCCGATAATTAAAAGTGCACGAGAAGAATTACACCACCCACGATTTGGAGTTGGGTGCAGTTGTGTTTGCACTAAAACTTTGGAGGCATTATTTATATGGTACCAAGTGTGTGATCTATTCTGATCACAAGAGCCTTCAACATCTGTTTAATCAGAAGGATTTAAACATGAGACAGCGTCGGTGGATGGAGACTTTGAATGACTATGATTGTGAAATCCGATACCATCCAGGCAAGGCGAATGTAGTCGCCGATGCCTTAAGTAGGAAGGAAAGGGTGAAGCCCATTAGAATCAATGCCAAGAGCATTGAATTGAAGAACAGCTTGAATGAAAGATTGTTAGCCGCTCAGAAGGAAGCTGTATTAGAAGCCAACTACCCGAGTGAAAAGTTGGGAGTAACTGCTGAACAGTTATCATATGGTAAGGATGGAATTCTAAGATTGAATGGACGAATATGGGTTCCAATCTATGGAGGACTTCGGGTTGTTATCCTTCAAGAAGCCCACAGTTCTAAGTATTCTGTTCATCCTGAAAGTGATAAGATGTACCAGGATTTGAAGGCAAATTATTGGTGGATAGGCTTGAAGAAGTCTATAGCCACTTATGTGGCCAAATGTCTGACATGTGCTCAAGTTAAGGCAGAACACCAGAAGCCGTCAGGTTTGCTGCAACAACCTAAACTTACCACCTGGAAGTGAGAAATGGTGACCATGGATTTTATCACCAAATTACAGAAGACAAAGCGAGGAAATGATACTATTTGGGTTATAGTGGATAGACTGACTAAGTCAGCCCACTTCTTACCTATTAAGGAAACACATAGCTCAGATAAATTAGCTCAGCTGTACGTGGACGAGATTGTATCTCTCCACGGAGTGCCAGTGTCTATCATCTCTAATAGGGATACAAGGTATACATCGCATTTCTGGAAAAGCTTTCAGCAATCCCTAGGCACTCGATTGAACTTCAGCACAGCATACCATCCTCAGACCGATGGTCAAAGCGAGCGTACTATTCAAACACTCGAGGATATGCTACGAGCTTGTGTTATTGACTTAAGAGGAAGTTGGGATGATCATCTTCCGTTGATTGAATTTTCATACAAAAATAACTATCATTCCAGTATTCAAGCTGCACCTTTCGAAGTTTTGTATGGAAGAAAGTGCAGAACGCCCGTTTGTTGGGCAGAAGTTGGAGATGTCCAACTAACAGGACCTGATATAGTCCTGGAGACGACAGATAAGATTGTACAGATACGAGATCGTCTCAAAGCTGCTAGGGATAGGCAGAAAAGCTACGCAGATAAAAGGCGTAAACCTCTAAAATTCGAGGTTGGTGACAAAGTGTTACTGAAAGTATTACCCTGGAAAGGGATAATGTGATTTGGCAAGAAAGGCAAGTTAAGCCCATGATATATAGGACCATTCGAGATCATCGACTTTGTCGGAATGGTGGCTTATAAGTTAAACCTGCCGGAAGAGCTCAGTGGTATTCATAATGTATTCCACATCTGCAATCTGAAGAAATGTCTAGCTGATGAATCACTAGTCATACCGCATACGGATGTGCACATAGATGAGAGCCTGAAGTTTGTTGAGAAACCTTTGTCGATTGAGGATCGACAGGTTAAGAAGCTTCGAAGGAAGCAGGTACCAATCGTAAAGGTTAAATGGGATGCCCGTAGAGGTCCCGAGTATACGTGGGAGGTAGAGTCCACAATGAAAGAGAAGTACCCTCATTTATTTCAGTAAATCTCGAGGTCGAGATTTCTTTTAAGGGGGTGAGGATGTAACACCTCGTAAAATCATGCCTAATATGATAAAGACACGTGTCATGGACTTTAAACGTGTTACAAATTGAATATGAGGGACTAAAGTTGACAAACGAAGAAAGTATATGTATATAAGGAATCAAAGTGTCAACATTTGATAATTATGTCTTTTAACAACTCTACACGATGTTTATAACCTTAAAACGAATGTATCATGAAGCATATGAAACCATTTGTGGAAGAATGTGAAAGTTTACAAAACGCGAGGGTTAAAACTGTCAACATGTTTAAGTTATACCTCTGAGTGACCTTTTAGCGAACCCGGAGCCTTGTAACGATTAATTATACTCCCAAGAATAAGTGATAAAAATTTCACAAGGTTTCGATATCGTATGAGGAAGATACGTTAACTTTCGTAATTAAGGGGTTAGAAGCGTCAACGAGGCAAAACTTGTGTTTTCGGTTATCGTTTAATGAAACCGGACCTAACGATGTTTGGTTATACATCATGGATCACAAAAATATAAATTATATGGGTTAAAAGTGCTTAAAATGGAAGAAATTACGCTTTAGAAGGTCCAGGAGGTGAAAATGTCATTTTTGAAACTTGTTTGGGTGATCCCCTACCTGCTGGCGCTGCGCCACCACTAAGGCACTCTGCCATCGCGCGACGCGACGGCATGCCAGTTCAGCAAATGTTGTTTTAACGTGGCAGCTTGCATGTTTTCTAAATTCCGCGAGTTTGCCACCCTCTAGCTGCTTTAAACACGTCCCTTGACACTTGTTTTCATCTCTAGAGTTGCCACAACACCTGTATCAATCTCCATGATCCTTCCATGGCTATAAATAGGTCCATTGTTGCAACTTGTGAACTCACACTTTCACATTTCGTTGTTCTAACTCTCTGGAGCATTCTTGGAACTTAAGAAGCCTTTTCTCTGATCTAATCTCGTGCTAAGGACCATTGTAAGTCATCTTAGCTTTTGTAATTCAGTTTTAATTAGTTTAATGGCCCAAAGTCAAACCGTCGTAATTGATGTTTGACTTAGTGATTAATCACTAATGGTCCAGCCAATTCTCGAATTGAAAGTACCTATGAGTTGGTAATTATGTGGGTAATAAACCCTTAAAAGGGCACCCTCTGATTCCCACTCTAACTAGGTCAATTGTCAGGTCAAACTTGATTGTAAAAAGTCAACAGAAAGCTAAATTTCAATTAAACGCATAATTAACAATAGAAAAGCCATGGAACCTATTTTATCACTCATATAACTTGGTAATTAATATAAGAACATGTCTAAACATGTTCAACCCGACGATTTTCAGTTTAAGCTCGGTTCAGAACCGAAAGTCGCAAAAGTAGACTTTTGCTTTGACTTTCAGTTCTGACCCAACATAGCATATTTTAGAAATTCCTTAGAGCTCTATTAGGACTAGGTTATAGGTTGGTGTAACCCTCTGAGGTTATACAACTTGGTTCATTAGTTATTCGATTCATGTACATGTTTCCGTTATATGCCTAAATATTGACCATAATGCCATTTTGACCTTAAAACGATATTTTTGAAAATGTGAGAGCACAAAAACCTTTATTACTGATTTATAAACTTGTCCTAAAAATTTGACATCAGTTTGAGGTCTAGATTAGGAGTTATGCTCAATATCGTAATTAAGAAGCTTTTTATTAATTAAACGGCGTAATTAGCATATAGCCTATCTAAACCCAAATTTTTACCCACTGATGTAAAATAATATTTTGGGATTTTTGAAGATTTTTATTTATTTTTAAGCTGAGCATAACATAGGGTTCTTGCTATAATTCGGTAATTGTCGGTTATACCTTTTTCTTGAATAAAATGAGTTTTACATAACATATTGATACCAAAATTTTTGCTACTGATTTTATATGATAAATAAAATATTTTGAACTTTATAAACGGATCAAAAACTCAGATTTCCTATTTAAACCCGAAAATCGCTTAAAACCGACTTTTACGCGTTTTAAGCGCATAGTATGAGTTAAAACTATTTTAAACATATAGACTTAATACCTACTGATATTTTTAGTAAATTTTTATATTTTAACAGTAAGATAAGGTTTTGAACTCAAAATTCTAAATTTGACCTTTTAAAGCTTATGTGAAATTACCAAAATGCCCCTACGGTGCATAGTTTGGTTTAGGATGATAAATTTCACATATATGCAATACCCTATGGTTATGACTTATAAAAATAAATATTTTTACTGATTATATCAGACCTGAAACTCAGATTAATATTTAAACTCTTTTATAACCTTTAAAATGACCAAAATACCCCTACGGGGCATAATTTGAGTTTAAATCCATTTTGGTCATAATGGAAGGTACCTTAATGATATCACAACATATTTAAGGCATATTAACTTAGGAAACCTATTCATGACTCATTTGGTTACCCGTTACTCATTATTCGCGTTCGGTGCGGTTTATGTAACTAGTTTGCATAAATTAGCCGAAACGGGTCAAACCTTATCGTTTTTCTCTCAAAATCCAGAATGTGTTTAGTTTACCCATATTATACAAGTATACAAACTTGTCGGGTCTAAACCACACTCTAATCCGGTCATCGCTTAATCGTGCGTTTTGAACCGTATATCTTCCTTTAAAACTAACCGGTCTAAGTTTAGATTTAATTAAGGACCGTTAGGAATCTAATAGGTTATTAAAACCTTCGTTCCATATTAGGAGACCAGTAAAAGATACTTGCACTCGCTGATTGTGATATATACTTGCTCAGGTAAATACTTTTAACTTATTTTCCCTTATACGGGCTTGGGGTACGGTATATAAAATACCGCTTGGTCGGGCATTGAATTGTTAATCATATGAAGGTTAATTTATTGAGATGACCCATTTAATCTGTTTTGTTTGCTTAAAGCCTTTGGGGGGTTAATGACCATGTCCCGGATATCCTTGGCATCATTCATTGAAATGGCCACGACCTAAGCACGGGGTGTAGGCATACACCTGCCGGTGCATATAAATAAAAAGGTATAACCATTTGTTCTAGAATAACTAGACGCGGGATTATATCATGTGGTGTGTCTATTAATCTTTAACCCGGTATTCAGCCCGGGCTACTGAACGTATAACGAACATGTAATCCTTTTACAAGTTTATATATAAATAATTATCCCAAGTTATAAAAGATGTTTTGTGCCATGTGCATTCAAATCAATTTTCATAAACATTTTCAAAATGAGTCAGTTAATTGTATTTACCAGTGTAAACTGACGTATTTTCCAAAAAGGCTAAGTGCAGGTACTACACGGAATAGGCTGGCTACTCCTAGCATCAATAAAGAGTCTTGCAAGCTTAGATGTTATAAATCTGTTGAACAATGATCTTTTAACTTTTGATCCGCCTGTGGATCCCTTGCAACCGTTATTGTAATACACTTGATATTACTTTTAATTCGGTTTGTAATGATTTTATCTTTCGACTTCCGCTGTGTATATAAACTGTGATAAATTGTCTATGATGATATTAACTACGTCACGATACTCCCCACCGGGCCCACCGGTAATACGTGGAAATATCGGGGTGTGACAGAACGAGAAGACCAAATGAAACACAAGTATCCCCAGTTGTTCGAGAAAAGTGAAACCACTACTGAGGCTGAAGCTACTGCGGAATTTCGGGACGAAATTCCAAACCAACGGGGGAATGATGTGACACCCCAGGAAAACCAGGAAACCACACAACCTAACTAGCTTCCTCAGTAACTATGTACTAAATTTTGGGACGAAATTTCTTTCAACTTAGGGATGATGTGATAACTCGTATATTAGAACCTTTTCATTTTTACTTGATGTAACGTGTATGAACATTACGTGACTAATTGGTATGTTTGATTGTAATGGAATGCTATGAGCTTGGTAATGTGTTATGTGAACGTTGTACGTTTATGTGTGTAATTTAAGCCCTAGTCGCACAAGTTGTTCAAGTCATACATTGACTCAAAGTCCGCACACGATTCCTTAATGTCTTGTTTATTTGTACTCGGCCCAGACCAACTCGAAGGCAGCCCAAGGTTGGGCCCGACCCTATTATTATCGCATAACACCAAGTGGGTGAGGAGTAACTCTCATTCTTCCCAAAACACAAAATAAACATCAAACCGTAATCCTCCTAGTTCTCTCTCTCCCAACTCGATGGCAATATCTTCCTCTCTCGAAGCCTTCTTGGTTCCATTACTCGATCCGGATAGTGTTATATCATTGTTTGATTTCTAAATGATCGATGCTTGATGTATGATTGACAGTATGCTTACTTGATGTTTGATGTTTAGGGTATTATGTTAGTAAAAATTCTTAGTAAACAACTTGTGACATCCAACTGTTAGAATCGATTAAGATGAATGCATGATGTGGTCGATGATTATCTAGGACTGATTAACGTTGGAATCTTTGGCATGATCATGAACATATGACTGATTTAAACAATGATGTATTGTTGATAGGCATGATAACCGAATAATGAATTAAGGTTCTTACACACAAGGGTTTTGATCAAGTTTGAATGATGTTTATGAATGATGATTGTTATTCGATTATGCGATTAGAATTGGATGAACGTAGGGTTTTGATCGAGTCTGTGATGAAACAGTTTTTGTATGGGGTTCGTGATGAATGTTGTGTGGTATGATCAATACTTATGAAGCAAGTTAGAATGTTGATTGATTGTCAACTGATAATTTCGGTAATCAAGATTCATGCAAATCAATGAGGATGATTAATTAGTTTGATTGAAAATGGTATGGTGTAACTGTTTGCATGATTTAAGGAAAATAATAACCGATTGCACAAGTTCTAATCACACAAGCCAACCGCACAAGATCTGATCGCACAAGCTTTCGGATCGCACAAGGTCAATCGCACAAGCTAGGGCTGCATATAGTACAACTGTTTGATGACACTGTACACACCTTTTCTGCATGACCGCACAACATGTTGTAGATCGCACAAGGCAGTGCTGATCGCACAACATGTTGGGCCGCACAAACCTTTGGACTGTTTTAATATTATTGGGCTGTGTATCTTATTTGGGCTGGGTCATGGTTTGGATCGCACAACATGTTGTGGATCGCACAAGTTTGTGCTGATCGCACAACATGTTGGGCCGAGCATCTATTGGTCTTCACCTGCTGAGTCACACAACATGATTGGGCTCGCACAATCTTACCAGGCTAATCACATGGATCGCACAATAGGACTTACATGTGAACTTGAATGATTACTGTTTCACATGCTAAGTGTACTTAAATCAGTTGCCATGATACGATGTGTCTGTCATGATCTTTCTATGTATGTGATCTGTTAGTATATGTGCAAATATACGTGAATTATCTGAACATAGACCTGACTTGTATGGTAACCATGTTAGGACGTGGTTGACCACAAATAGCTCAAGTGACCTTTTGTTTATCTGCCGAGCTAATCTAAGGTGAGTTCACACTTTCTACAAGGCATGGGATTCCTGGTGGTTTGGGAATGGGTTAACGTTTAATAAGGAAACTTGTGTATTCTTCTTGGGTAGCATACGTACTTCCATCCTCTTATGTGAAGGGTGACAACATTGAAACCTGCGTGTTCTTTTTGACACGTACTCCCACCCTCTTAACTTAAGGGTGACAACATTGATACTAGACAAAACTCTATCATTAAGTCCCTCATTTTTATATCGACTTAATCGTCGGGCCAATTGCGAACCGGTCATTAGTTAAATAGCGCTATTAGGTTTGACAAGCCTCACACTGTGCCGCAGAGGACGGGCGTGGACTAATGGATCTAGGCACTTAGTCAATGATGATAGACATTGACGTAGGGCACATAAACCTAACTACAGTCAGTAGTCGATATGGTAACGGGTCTAGTGGATTACATGAGGAAGCCCCCACTAATTATGGTTTGGGAATCAAGGAACTGGTTTTCGAAACAATTTATGGTTTTTGGAACAACATTAAACTGGACAACCAACTGTGAACTCACTCTAATTTGTTGTTGATTCGTTACTATATGCCTTGCAGGTCGTTAGGTGCTTAGATGGAGCTTGCACAGAAGGAAGAGGTCGTTGTGGGACATGGACTGTGGAGTTCCATGTTAAACTTATGAACTTTTAAACATATGTTTTGGGTTTTGAACTTTATGCTTCCGCTGATAACTTAAACTTTGTTGAATTGTTTTGACACCAAATATATTGTTTGGTTTGGACTTTTATTTACTTATTTTATATTGTTCAATATGATTGGTGGCTGGATCCTGGTCAGTCACGCTCCCTGCGGTGATACTTCACTTGTGGAATTTGGGGGTGCGACATATTCCAAATCTAAAAAGACCCCTTGGGTGGTCTGGTTAAGAAGATTGATTCGTCAATCTAGCTAAAGATATCATGTGATGATGTAGCTGAAGAGACTCTTTAGTGGTCTATTTAAATAGATCATTTGCTTATCTAATTAAAGGGACCCTATGGTGGACTAGTCACAGTCATCACAAGTTTTATTCTCTTCCCCTACACATTATAAAATGAACTGTGCGGACTGTGCAAGGAATTACGTAATTATGGATGCATACATAATTATGGAATTCAGTGCACAGAAACCACAACAAGTTTTGTCATGTGTAAGAACCTATAGTGATAAGAATTATGAAACGTAAACAATGTAATGAGGGCACGGTGGATACACCAATGGTGTTTCCTATATTTATATAAGTGTTCCTTATTACATTGCAAGTGTGACGTTATTTAAGTTACTAGAAGTTCAGGACCTTGACCAATGTTGTTTTATCTCTCCGACTTCAAGTTTCAAGCACACACAAGTTTCCTATAATAGTCTTCAAAAGAAACATTCTCCCTATCCATTATTCGAGACTCCAACTTCTTATGGAATTCACACGCTCTCTACATTTTACTACAACAAGGACATCATTTTGACAATTTCATGGCACTCTTAAGGATTGGTACAACCATACACAAACTCATTAGAATAGAGTTTAAATCTTCGGATCTAAACCCTTCCCAATAAACAACAGACTGGTACAAATAACAAAAGCTTGCTGGAAAATCCAAACGTGACCCACAGATTCTACTTAGGGAACGTAGGATTTATTTGAAAGCAAAATATCCACATCTACTCTCACAAGTTTCCTCTAAATAAATTTCGGGAATAAATTTCTTAAAGTAGGGGAGACTGTGACATCTGTGCTTGTGTAATCATTATACAAAATCTGAACAGTTCATTTATCAATGAAACAATGTATTTTGATCCCTATATTTGTTTATTTATGTTTGACAATTTCTCATTTCAATTCTTGTTCGATTTCAAACTATAAATCACTTTCTGGAAAGTTATACGCAAACTGATGCGTAAACGTAATCAGTTTAACGCGACAAACACTCCGGAACATCAACATAAGCATAACATACCTTAAATAACCTTTACATAACTTAGAAATAAGTTTTGAAGGGTTTGGTATCGCAAAAACAAGTTTATTCGATCGCATGGACTATTTGCGACAAACTGCGAAAGTAAGCCGATTCGTATAGTAACGAACATTCCGGAACATGATCATAAGTTAAACATACCATAAATATCCTTTAGATAGCTTAGAAATAGGCTTTGAGAGGTTCGATATGCGAAAATAAACTTATTTAATCAAACAGGGACTAAAACCGTCAAAAACCGCATATGTTTGCATTTACATGCATATCTCACGTTCTGAACATATCCGGACATCCAAAAATTTTTGTAATCGTTAAAATATTTTATTTTAGTGATTGGAATGCTAAAATACCATTCGTCGCGTAATTTGGATCGTTTTTCGTGTCCGTTCGTGTTTCGTCGTAATTAACCGAATAACGAGACCGTACGACCAAACGAACCGACATCCGGGATGTTTTCAAGCATATTTCATATTCCCTATACTTTGGCATCATTGTAGAGCCTGGAAAAAAGCTTAACGGGGCTTAAACGTGTCAAAAATGGCCTTAAAAGCATGCATGGACCATTTCTGTAAATTTCAAAACTGTTGCTGAAACTCCAGTCGCTCGCGGGGCGCGTAAGATCACTCTGAATCTTACGCGGTGTGCGACAGACCCCCAGATGTGCAAAAAATGGTTTTCAGCAAACAGCAGTTGAATCTTGGGTTTTGGACAAGGATTTCTCACACTATGGGCTGGTTTTTGAGGTCCCATGGTATTCAAAACTGTGGGTAACAAATGTAGGGCCAAGATCAAACCTTGAAACACTTGGAACGATCTTAACGGCTCTTGAATTTCTATATAACCCCACCAAATCCTGCACTTTCAACTTGCACAATCTGAATTCTCTTCTTCATATGCTTTGGAGCTATCCCTTGACTGGTTGAAGGCTCCTTTCTTCTAGTTTTCTTGTTCTATCTTCAAGCTTTAGACCTTTTGTAAGCTTCTTTCATGCTTTTTATGCATTTCAAGCATGAAAGTCAAACAGTGTTTGACTTTCTGCTTTGACAAGTCTTTGGTCAACACAAAGTTCGTTTGAATTTTGCAACGTGAGCGTAATCACGATGGTTATAGTCCCTTGTGACTGTACCTACTAATTACCACGTTGATTAGGCGCAGTGACAAGTCAAAGTTTCGGTCAAAATACGTATTTATGCGTATTTTGCAACGAAGCTATTTTTAGGTATCAAAACACTTTGTTTTGATATCAAACTTGTTTTCTAACTTAGTTAAACATGTTTTGACATGTTTAACTCGTCACTATTAGTCTAGTGCTTATATAGGGTCGTAAGTTAAGCGGTCTTAACAACGGCTTAGACTTTCGAACCCGACCCGTTTGGTCGATCATTAGGATCCGACCAAACACATTTTGTGACCATAGTTGTATAGGGAGTAACCTTCCGAGGTTATACCTTATGGTCACTTCGCTTAGTTAGTTGTATGATAGGTAGTTTATATGCCTTTGGAAAATGACCAAAATACCCTTTTTACGCATACTTTCATTTTAAGCATATGTAACCTAAATTTTGACATCTAAACTGATTGCAACATATTTAAACATGTTAGGGCATATAATACTTTTCATAGGACTAGTTAGGCTACTCGTTTGCGCTTTTGCGCAAATGACACGTTAAAGTAGCGTAAGCTACCTTAACGAGTCGTAACGGGTCGTAAGCACTTAGGATAGGTTCCGTTTTAGAATGTAGGCTTTGTTAAACCATATTATATGAGTTCCAATACTCATTTGGTTTACAAAACCTCATTCTATCCGATCTTCCGAGTTAGGTTCGGTTTATTAACGTAGTTACCTATATTAGGTGCCGATTGATTCTATGATCCTTCTAGCGATATTTGATTGTTATCCCAAGATTACTAAGCAATATCAAGTGAGTACATAGTCCCCTCTTTCACCGTTTCCAAATATTTTAGGGTGATACACATGTGCCTACTTGTTACTTTCGTGCTTTTCATGCTTTCATGACATATACTTGCTATGTTCATTAGTACGCATATAGTACATGATTTCCATTATGCTTCGCTATGTATGTTTACTTAGCATGCTAGCACATTGATTTCATAAACATTTTTGTTACATATGTTTACTTAGCATGTGGACGTATTGTTTTACATTACATTTCTGCTATGTATGTTTACTAAGCATGCTAGCACATTAATTTACATGACTTTTCTACTTTGTATGTTTACTTAGCATACGCAGTACATTATTTTCACATAACATGCTTACATTTGGTATGACATTTGGTTTGTTTAATGAAACTAAAATACGTTCATTAACATTGATCATGCCGCTCGGTAGTATGTATTGGTACCATAGGAATTGACAACTCTCATTCCTGGAATCCTAGGTTTATTTCGACGAAAGGAATGACAGAATCCGAAAACATTTTGATAAACCTTTAACTTGTTAAGGGTTTATCCTTCAGTCTCAAGGCGTGGATGTATACAATAAACATTACCACATAAATGTCCTTATCAATAAAAGCATTAGTTTTTTAAAACATAAGTTTTGATTCAAACATTGATTTATTCAAATACATCGTTTTGTACATTTTACCTATGGTATTGAGTAAATACTTTTTTTATTCACCATACATAACATTTGATTATACATTAGCATGCACATATGGGATTGAGTAAATACTTTTTATTCACCATACATTATATTTCATTATACATGAACATTTAAACATTTATTTAAACAAGACATTTTTGAGTGGTTTATTTGGTAAGTGATTTAAATAACGAGGCATGTGTAATATAATAAAAGCCTGGTAGATACGCCGCTGGTACTTCCTATATATAAGTGCTTTTATGATATTACATATCGTAGCGTTATCTAAATCATTTCGACAAAGGCATGATACATTTTACATAAATAACATATTTTCACAAGACATTGTTTTACAAACGACATATTTTATACAATTTCATTTTTACTTGGTTATTTATTTAACCATGCATTATTCTTTTATATCATCTGATTTCTTATTGATTTTCGTATGATTTATTTACATAAATAACATATTTTCACAAGACATTGTTTTACAAACGACATATTTTATACAATTTCATTTTTACTTGATTATTTATTTAACCATGCATTATTCTTTTATATCATCTGATTTCTTATTGATTTTCGTATGATTTATAAAAGAAAACATTTTTATAAGGTTCATGGCTACTTTTTTTTAAACTTTTCTTTTAACTACAAGTCATGAATCTTTCATTAACAAAACCTATGTATCTCACAGGCATTTTTATACTGACGTACCTATTTTCACACGTGTTTCAGGTGCTGTTGTTAGATAATCATGATGCAAACATAGGATCGGATGAGGGCCTTAGTGACTTAAAACTATGAAAGACGGTTTAATTCATGTTATGCTTCTTAAATCCCTAGACAATGTAAACATTTTAATTCAATAAAACCAAACTTTAATTACCATGTGTTGTGAGACAATGATTCTGTTACTCCACTCCCGGACGTTTCCGCCGTGGTTTGTTGTTTTACGCGGTCGGGGTGTGACAGGTTTTGGAGGATTACAACTCGTTTTATTTTAAGTCTCATTAACTCGGGCCTTTTATAAGCTTTATTTCTCAAAAGCACTCTTTTTCCCTTTTTATTAAATATTAGGTTTAGTTATATAAATCCTATTATTTTCCGGGTTAATTTTACCACTAATGGTACTTTACCCGTCTTTTAGTATTAACGTGGTTTGATTAACAAACCCGTTTTCGGGGTGTTACAAGTCTGCCCCCCTTAAAGAGATTTCGTCCTCGAAACCTTTATTACATAGTTCATTGGGTTTAAACCCAACACATTTAATCTGAGTAATCTTTTTAAGTATTACTCATACTTTAACCATTTGTTAATATTACCAGAAAAGTATGGTAATATCTTTTTGGTTTATAAAGCATATACGTATCTCATACGAAATAATGCGACTCAAAATAAGGTAATCTCGTTATTTCAACCGGTTTGGTTAACTTAGCGAAATCCATCGCTTTTATACTTTTGAATTCTTCGTGAATCCGTTATTTTAACCCGTTTGTAGGCTTTTAGTGAAATCTTTCACTTTTAACAAATAGACTTCTTTGTTTGTGAACTTATTCATTCGGTTCATTTATACGTAATCCACCGCTTAAGAACAAGCCGAGTTTCTTGATTTTTTGTCATCTTAATTATTTAAGATAGTTCAATAGATGATATTAATGTAATTCTATAAAGTATATAACCACATACTTATAGCTTTATCTTTTAATCATGCTTTTGCTCGATTTGACTTCCCAACACTTCACTTGTGTTGCCTTATGACCCCTCAATATAGGTGATCAGTATTTTTCCATTAGTGAGGTCTTATGGGCCGTCACTTTTATCTTGTATCTATATACCTTTGTTGTTTACTTGACCGAGTCGCCAATTTGGCCACATGATCATATAAATCTATTGATTTTGTTTATCCCACGCTATTCTCATAATAAATAGCGTATTAACCAAACTCTTAGTTTGAATTTTGACCTTAACCGGTCTCATTAACTAGACTTATTAGTCCAGTTACTTTATACCCATCTTTCGGGCTACTATGTGATTATATTTCACATTACCTTTCTTGACCGTGATCGCGTCACGTCATGTGTAGGTTTTAATCAACCTTTCATTATCGAAAATATTTCTTTTTCGAATGTATCATGTTGCACTTATCGGTGTCAAGACCTGTATCTTTTAATATTTACGATTTCAATTCCTATCAGAATATTCATAATTGTGAAAACGTTGTTTCTTACTAAAACTAAATTTAGTTTAACATTTTCTCTTTAACTTATGTTAATTACTCATATCAAGAAATTAACAACTAAGAATTTATTCTTTTCTATTCTTGTTTTACGTGGGGAATCGTAACCAGTTCCCACACTTTATGCAAATCACCCGTAGGTCCTTTCATTTAGCCTCGTGGGCAATTTCTTTAGGCTTTTACCTATTTAAGGCGAGGCCTTTATAGTTCATTTCTTTCTATTCATGACCCGTGGGTCATTTTTTGTCCCGTAGAACTTTATACTGTTTATAACCCGAGGGTTATAATGATCCCGCAGATCTTTTTTTTTCTATGTTTGAAAATCATTTGTTTTCTAGTTTACAATCCGTTATCCTTGACTGTAGTTCGTGACTATAATCGTTTTATTTTGGACCATTCTTCCAACTCTATGACTTCTCATGTCATTTATGCGTCGGTTAGTCTTATGCTCACCGTTATCCGGGTTACATATATTTTTCCTTGCAACCCATTACCGGGCTACTATCAAGCATTATGCTTTATTTAACCCGTTTGACTTGTTTGTGTGAAATCCATCACTTATGAACAATCAAATTTTATTATTTATTTAACCCATTCAACCTCAAAATAGTTGAACATAATTATCACAAATTCCTATTTGCGAAGTTAGTCTTTTAGTCATAACTCATAATCTGAGTCTTTTGACCTTCAATCTGTGTTCCCGTTTCTTGGTTTACGCATATGTTTAATTTCCTACCCATCAATCGGGTATATTTTTACTAAAGTCTTCCTTAATGCACCCATTTTGGAATTCATTAATACTTCGTTTGCCAAGTTTGGTTATCTTAGCGAAATCTATCACTTTATTCAACCAAACATTTATTCTTTATGTGACCATGTTTGATGGTTTTATAAATTCTGAATGATGATGATCATCATCTTTTCTTTACTACGACTAAAGTCAACGAATTTGATCATCTTTTCGTATGGGCAATACCTCTATTTCTATGACCTCGCGGGTCAATTATCCTTTGGTTTTACATGCCCCTTTTTGTCAACCATGGCTCTTTCGTCCATAATGACTTATTTCACAATTCACTTGGGTCATTTATTTCTATGCGCGCCATACATCGCTTTTATGGTGAGACGAAAACGAGATTGCAAGAGACTTCATAACACTATTTGTAACAATAATTAAATAATGGGTTTCATTTCATTTATAAAAGTCAATTACAAAGGTTAAAGTCAAATACAATAACTTGATGTACAATATGTTCAATACAAGAATACAAAAAACAAGTACAAATTGATACAACGAAATAAAGCTTAAAACGTCTAAGCATGTATCTAAGCATCATCACTACTTCAATTTCAAAGCGTCGCCATCCTCATATGGTAACATGTTTAAAATAAAGTTCAATGCAAAAGCAAAGGAGAATATACAAGTTTTGTTATATGCGCATACGAAAGATAGGTTGTAAAATCATTCCACATGGCAAGCTATTGATAACAAGATAAACATCAAAATCGGCATGTGTTCGACTAACCAACCCAATGATGAAACGCAATAATCTCATGACATAACCCAAAGTTTACAGGATAGGCTCGTACGAAGTTAATGATAAGTCTAACACAAGATGAAATAACCCAAGTTCAACGTATTAAGTAATCACGTATGCAAGCATGTTGTAGGAACGTTTGTACATTTATGTATAAAGTTTATGTGTAAGTTTTATAAGTAACATGTTACACCCCAAAAGTGGTAAACGTAAAGAGGGGGATTCGAGTATACTCACAAAATTGCATATGATTTTCGATTTATCCAACGTGACGAGGTTGTTGAGACTAGAAAGTTGAATGCGTTCGATTTAGAGTTTAAGCGGTGTTTACATATGGTTTAGGGATTCGAAGCTTAAGGACATGAAAGTAAGCATATGAAAATAGTCATCTAGTACATATGATACTTGTTCTTGACACTAGGAAACTCTAAGTAGTTTAAATGTTTTCATGGAACAAAGTTCCATTAGAATCGTGACAAGTTATCAAAGTCTAAGATGATATAACCTAGTACCTTGACATATGAACACTAATTCATCATCAAAGGTTCGATTATTTGGATAATATATTAGTATTATATAATGTTCATATAGTCATATAGGTCAAGCATGAGGTAGAATATTAAAGTCTTCATTTAAGTACCTCCAAGTATAATAGAAATCATGTAGGAGGTAGGAAGAACAAGTCTTCCATTTAGGTACCTCTAGATGTTCACCACTACACTTGATGTTATGAACATTCAAGGAGGGTCATGAACTTACAAGTAACAATAGAATAAGTACAACTAACCTAAGAGAAAACATCAAGCAATGTGTAGATTTTCAAGTAGGAAAGCCCAAGCTAATCCTAAATCACACAATCTTCAAACCATAGGCTTGAACATCACTTGTGGGTTAAAGCCTTAAACAAAACAGAAAGTTTGTTAGGTTTTATCCTTTGATTTTACATGTCTCAACCTTGCTTTCAAGACTAACTAACCATAGATGTGGTTATAAGCATAAGGACATATGTTTGAGATGAGTTAGACTCAAGTTTAATCAAGTTTAGCAAAGATTGAATCAAAATAGAATGATCAGTCAACTTTGGAGCCTTTTTGGTGACGTTCCAGGGCCTGGTTTTCCCTGGAATACCAATGAAAAAGTTCCTAAGGTTAATCCAAGCAAGTAGGAAAAAGAATCAAAGCAAACGGTTAAGAATTGAGTGAGTTATGCTCACTTTAGTATGAAGGTATGATTTTGTCTTGCACTTGAAATCAGCTGCGATTTGTGTGTGTTTGAGAGTGTTTAGAGAGTGCAAAGAAAGTGAAAAATGTTTGGATAGCACTTGGATTTTATAGGGGAAGGTTGTGGTTGGGTTAGGTGAGGTTTAAATGCAAGAAACGCACTTAGAATCACTAAAAATGCACCAAAAATCGCCCAACTGGCTCACTGCCCGTGAAGGAGTTTGGGGGGTGGGTCGCGGCCCGCGACTCTCCTTCAGACAAGTTTTAGTTTTTGACACTTTAGGCCCCTTAGGTTTGTATGTTAGAGTTTTTAAGTGTTTTAAGGGTCTTTTTCGTCATATAAGCATAATATAAGGGTAAAACAAATATGATGAACATAAACCAAGTATAATTAAGCGTATGAATGCCGTATTGAAGTATCGTATTCGTTCAAAAGACGTATTATGCATAGGTTTCATGTATTTGCAAGATTACGAATATGCATCAAATGTTTCACGAAATTAAATGTATGAACATGTACAAAGTATGTATAACACGAATTTAAGGAAATACGAGTTTTATTTATGATTCAAGTCTCGGATTTTACAGCAATTACAACGAAAGAACGATACAAGAACACAAGACTTCCAAAATAGAATTACAAGAAACGATTTCTAAATATAGAAGGTATGAAAACGCTGGGCATTACAGTCTCCCCTCCTTTAGGAAATTTTGTCCCGAAATTTATTCAAAAGGAAGACTTAAAAAGGATTTTGCCAAACAGAAGAGGATCGTTTAAAATTGAGACTTTGAAGTTTGAGACGTTCTGAAAGGTATGAAATTTTGAAGAACGAAGAGATAGGTTTGTAAAAGGGGTTTGTTTGACTGGAAATGAATTGAGATATTAAGCATAGGTAAAACGTGTACGTGTGTGTATAGGCAAAATGAGTTTAAACTGTTTAACTAACCCAAGTTGGAGATGTATATAAAAAATGTGTCGTATTCAAGAGGGGAAATCTTGTATAAAATGGTAGTTCGTATTTTAAGAATAGTACTAAATCGCATATGTGTAGAAAATTGTTTATTGAGAGGAACGAGAAGGTTTGACGTTTTACATAAAACGCTTTTGTAGGTAACGAACAACTATGGTTGTTTTCACATGGATAAGGAGTAGAAAGATAGTTTTAAAAGTAAAGTGGTAGATTAGGATTCGAATGTTTAAACATATTAGATTGCAAACGGGGTTTGTATAAAAGACAAAGAATAATGGAGAATAATGGGAGTATAAAAGTGAACGAACGAATGCGAGTATAAGAATGGCATAAGTACTGGATAAACGAAAGTAATGTGTTAAGAATGAGGTCTCGTCGTGGATAATCAGATCTAATGCTTATGTGAGTTGTTTAAAGTTTTGAATTAGGTCCAAAAGGTCTGCAAAACACTAAATTTCTCATGGCACGTCTTACGAAAGTTTGGTAAAATGGTGAAAACACTTATATATAGGAAGTACCAGTGGCGTATCCACCATGTTTTGACCATATTTCGTCCATCCCGTATTTGGTGTCATGTTACGTTCCGTGTCTTACCATACGCAGTAGTACACTTTACATTTTTATACGCCCATCACTAAACCCGTGTAGTATATAAGCATAGCTTGTACTAATTGTGTATGAGTTAGGGTATAAGAATGAGCACGCATACGAATGTAGTATATAAGCATGTTTATGTTTAAGCATGTAAGGGACCCACGTAAGCGAATCCCTCGGATTCCGCTTGCGTACGGGTACGAATGTAATATATAAGCATGTAAAGGACCCTCGTAAGCGAATCCCTCGGATTCCGCTCGCGTACGGGTACGAATGTATGAATCATGAGTATGAAAGAAAGTATGAGCATAAGTATAAGTATAAGTGTAAGTATAGTTACGCATGTGGGTGTGAGTATAAATATAAAACGTATACAAAACGTATGAGTATGAGTGTAGGTACGAATAATGAAAATTGTGTAATAGTATATGTTGAAGCATAACGAATTTAGACATATAAAACGTTTGAGAATTTTGAGTATGTAAACGAATGAACGTGAGTATAGATCATAAATCGTATAGATGAGAGTATAAATAGGAGTACAAATATAACATAAATCGTATAAATGAATATAAGTGAAGACGTAAAATGTATAAGTATGAATGCAAGGAAATTTTGTTGATCGAAATACACGAGTTCAAGCATGTAAAAGATTAAGAAGCTTTGAGTATGAAAGGAAAAGAAAACGGGTGACACATGCGAGATTGTTGTGAGATATCAACTAAAACATGTAATATGTTATGTATGTATAATGGTTTGAGTAAAATGAGAAGTTTTTCAAAATAGATTGAGTTGGCATGGTACGTAGAATCTAGGTCGTGAATGTAAAGATAATATAAAACATCTTTGATAGGGTACTTTGTAAAAGAGTGGAAATGCGATTCTTGTTTTAAAAGAACTTACACAAGTCGAAAATTGTCGGTTCCTATGAGGTTCCCTTGCCCACGTGTTTTGAATTTAATTGACGTATCAAAAAGTTCTAGGGATTAATAAGCTTGCATCATTTTAGTTGAGTTTGTATTAAAGAAAGGAAAAATTTTCGAAGTTTATAGGTCTTTGTGAAAAAAGTTGATCCTTGGTAAAAGGAATTTGGTATATGAACTTAGTGAATGTTGAAAAGTGTCTTAAATAAAATGTTGTATTGATTTTGAAAGGAGTTTTTGTAAACGATGGGATGACATTTGTAATATTTTATAGAGGTGTGCGAAAAAGTTGGATTGATTCGCAATTGAAAATAAAATCTCCAGTTTAGTGATGTGTGGTGAGCGTGTTTTAATAATTATGTTGAATAGGAGAATTTTATGGGCAATGGGTTTATTAGACCGACTAGGTTGATAAGTAGCATTTTGTGAAATTTCAAAAATCGAGGAACAAGCGTTTATGGTAACAATTGTTTTTGTGTGTATACGTGTGATGTGAAAATAGATTATAGGATAAGAGATACTTTTAAATAAACGATGCATCTTGAAATAAATGATAAATGAGTTAGGTATAAACATGATCGTGTTTACATAACATAGTCTATTAAAAGAAAGTGTTGGTAACGATCACCTAGGTAAGGGAATCACCCCTAACTCATTGGTGAGGTCGTTGTAAGGTGAGAAAGAAAACGGAGTTAGTCATCCAGGTAAGGAAATCACTCCTATCTTGATGATATGCCTCCATTTAATGTTACAAGGGCTATAAATAAAATTATGTGGAATCATGTATGTGAATAATGTATAAATGCATGAAAAAGTATTAGTATGATATATGCGCAAAAGCGAAATCTCAAAAATAATTTGAATTCGAAAAGGGGAAGTTGTATCATAAATGATTGAGACTAATAAAACGTAAATTCGATTCAAACTTGGATGGTTCCAAAACGGAACGTTGACTAACCAAAGTGGTCGAAAAGCCTTTTGGATTTGAGAGGCATGCTTTGGCCTAATAGGTGGTATAATCTCGCCGACACGTCGGTTAACGGTATTCACCCTTCCGGTTACTACATGTCTCAATTCAATCGAAAATTCGAGACTTGGCGCGAATTATGAAAATCAAGGAGTGGGACTAATCGACGAGATGTGGGGGATGTGTGCAAAATGCAACATATAAATTACATCAAATGTGGCATAAAACTAACCTTTTTTAGTACTAATGTTAGAAAAAAGTGTGTTTTTGTCTTCCTTTTGTATTTTCAGGATTAAATGAGCTCAAATGAACAAAATAAGCAAAAAGGCAGCTAAATCTAACATAAATACAAGAAAAGGAATAAACGTGGCATGCCCGACCCCTCGACAGCATCTCCCCAAGCAAAAACAAGAGAATAGAAGGCTGAACACGCCTCGTGCTCACTGAGCACGGGGGCGTGTCCAAGTGTCTGCAGAAAAGACAAAGTTGTAGAAGCTTCTATCACCCACCACGGGGGAGTGTCCAGCGGACAAGGGGCCGTGGTCAACTCTAAGATTCGCAGAATCTAGGAAAATCTTGATAGTATAGATACGCTTCTGCACACGAGGTCATGCCCAGCGAACACGGGGGCGTGGTTAACTAATGCAAACAAACTGCATTTAATGAAAAAAGAGAAGACGGGTGGACACGGGGCCGTGTCCTGGCCTCTGTGCAGGCTATAAATAGGGGTGCTTGGCTCATTTGCAAACCATCCCTTGGCAAACCACCTCTCTTACACTTCACCCACCCACCACCACCATCACAACCCACATCCACCACCATCATCCATCATCCATCATCCATCATAGAGTGTGTGAGTAGTCTCGGGATCCAAGATTGATCGTAAGAGTTCTTGACAATCAAAGGCCATGTTTGCCTAGGACTCTTACATCACTTGGTGAAGACAAGTGTTTAGTGTAATACTTTTTATTTTTAATCTTTTCGCACTTTTTATTTGGTTATGTATTAATGACTTTAATAACTAGTTTCTTATGTTGAAGGTGAGTCTTCCTTATCGTTTGTCCGTGGTGTCTTGGCATTATTTTACTGTCTATATAAAATAAAATATTTTCACCATTTATATCTCCACGGTCTATATAGAGGTATGTTGGCTACCTGGTCGGGGGTTAAGAGAACGGTTTGGTAAGAGTCTTGCCTTGTTCAGTGCATAGATCCTGCAAGGACCTGGGTCAACTTTAGTAGGACCTCCTTCAATACCCACTGGTATTGGATGGCGGGGGTCCGAACTCCTTGACCCCCTCATATGTAAACTACTATTAAAACTTTAACCCGACTACTTAGGACTGTATCCCTGCTGACTCAGACTACTTAGCCGAGGGTAACGTCATCTCCAGAAGAGGGGCCTACCACAATATGCATTAATAACTTAATTAATTATCTTTCAATAATCCAACCCTTTAGGATTGTATCCTTGCTGACTCAAACTACTGGGTTGAGGGTAACGTCACCTTCAGAAGAGGGGCCTACTACAATAACTAAGATAATCTCTTAAAAAGTGCAAAAGTGCGGAAATAATCAAAGGTTACACTAAATACGAGTCGGATCCAAGTGATTCATCTTGTCTATCTGTTTTCATTTTATTTTATTTTTCAGCATTTTAGTTAGTTTTATTTTTTCTAGTTTAAAACCTTTTTCTAAACTTTTGATTTGATTAGACGTTGAGGATAAACCGATATTAAAAGCTCTTGTGTCCTTGGACGACCTCGGTATCTTACCAACACTATACTACGCTCACGATGGGTGCACTTGCCCATATGTGTGTTTAGTGTTAGTAAATACCGTGTTTTATAAATTTAAAACTTGGCTAAAAAGTGTTAAAGGGCTTAAAATATACATTAAAAACTATTCGACACTTCACACGCATCAGCGGGTTTCACCCCTAACTTGACGATTTCGTACCCTAAGTGTGGTTGGTACTCGTTGGGTCAAAATTAAATTTCGACGTGTTGACGAGGGTCCACTAGAATTTGAAAATGAAATTTGAAATTTCTATCAAGATGTGGGTTTCACCCCTAACTTAATGGTGTAATTTCGTGCAAAGACAGAATTTAGCGGATCGGGAGTCGTTTACCAAATTGTGGGTTTCACGCCTATATTGGTAAACTCGTCTCGTTTGAATAATATGAGTGTTGTCGGATTTAGAATAATCAAGGAAAAGCTTTAGAAAAACGTATGTTGAGGGAATAAACGAACAAGTATAGACATATAAGTATCGACACATAATAATACAAGTATTAACTCATAAACAAATATTAACACATTAGGATGGCATGTCAAGTATAGTGCATAAAAATAAAACAACATATATATTTAAAAGGCTCAAAGAGAATAAGAAACACATAAAGTGGCATGCATGTAGTTTCAAGCAAATCATAAGAATAAGGCTCTAAAACTATAGACAAGGTAAAAGCATTCCTACTTTTCCTAATTCCCTATAGTTATGGCTCTGATACCAATCTGTCACACCCCAACTGATGGCGGAACCATCGGAGATATTGCAAGAGACTTCATAACACTATTTGTGACAATAATTAAATAATTGGTTTCATTTCATTTCTAAAAGTCAATTACAAAGGTTAAAGTCAAATAAACAACTTGATGTACAATATGTTCAATACAAGAATACAACAAACAAGTACAAATTGATACAATTAAATAAAGCTTAAAACGTCTAAGCATGTATCTAAGCATCATCACTTCTTCAATTTCAAAGTGTCGTCATCCTCATCCTGTAACATGTTTAAAATAAAGTTCAATGCAAAAGCAAAGGCGAGTATACAAGATTTGTTATATGTGCATACGAAAGATAGGTTGTAAAATCATTCCAAATGGCAAGCTATTGATAACAAGATAAACATCAAAATTGGCATGTGTTCGACTAATCAACCCAATGATGAAACGCAATAAGCCCATTACATAACCCAAAGTTTACAGGCGGTACGTTAATCCTATAGCGCTATATATGCCAAGGATAGGCTCGTACAAAGTTAATGATAAGTCTAACACAAGATGAAATAAACCCAAGTTCAACGTATCAAGTAATCACATATGCAAGCATGTTGTAGGAACGTTTGTGCATTTATGTATAAAGTTTATGTGTAAGTTTTATAAGTAACATGTTACACCCCAAAAGTGGTAAACGTAAAGAGGGGGATGCAGAGTATACTCACAAAATTGCATATGCTTTCCAATTTATCCATCATGACGAGGTTGCTGAGACTAGAAAGTTGAATGCGTTCGATTTGGAGTTTAAGAGGTGTTTACATATGGTTTAGGGATTCGAAGCTTAAGGGCATGAAAGTAAGCATATGAAAATAGTCATCTAGTACATATGATACTTATTCTTAACACTAGGAAACTCTAAGGAGTTTAAATGTTTTCATGGAACAAAGCTCCATTAGAATCGTGACAAGTTATCAAAGTCTAAGATGATATAACCTAGTACCTTGACATATGAACACTAATTCATCATCAAAGGTTCGATTATTTGGATAATATAATAGTATTATATAATGTTCATATAGTCATATAGGTCAAGCATGCGGTAGAAGATTAAAGTCTTCATTTAGGTACCTCTAAGTATCATAGAAATCATGTAGGAGGTAGGAAGAATAAGTCTTCCATTTAGGTACCTCTAGATGTTCACCGCTACACTTGATGTTATGAACATTCATGAACTTACAACTAACAATAGAATAAGTATAACTAACCTAAGAGAAAACATTAAGCAATGTGTGGATTTTCAAGTAGGATAGCCCAAGCTAATCCTAAATCACACAATCTTCAAACCTTAGGCTTGAACAACACGTGTGGGTTAAACCCTTGAACAAAACAGAAAGTTTGTGAGGTTTTATCCTCTGATTTTACATGTCTCAACCTTGTTATTAAGCCTAACTAACCATAGATGTGGTTATAAGCATAAGGACATAGGTTTGAGATGAGTTAGACTCAAGTTTAATCAAGTTTAGTAAAGACTGAATCAAAACAGAAAGATCAGTCAACTTTGGAGCCTTTTTGGTGACGTTCTGATGCATGTGTGGTGGTTATATATTTTATGTATATTTTTAGCCCTTTTTACACTTTAGTCAAGTTTTAAATTTATAAAACACGATATTTTACTAACACCAAACACACATATTGGCAAGTGCACCCATCGTGAGCGTAGTATAGTGTTAGTAAGATACCGAGGTCGTTCAAGGACACAAGAGCTTTTAGTAGCGGTTTATCCTCAACGTCTAATCAAATCAAAATTTTAGAAAAAAGTTTTAAACTAGAAAATAAAAACTAAAAATGCTGAAAAATAAATAGAAAAAGAAAAACAGATAGACAAGATGAGTCACTTGGATCCGACTCGCCTTTAGTGTAACCTTTGATTATTTTCACACTTTTGCACTTTTTAAGAGATTATCTTAGTTATAGTAGTAGGTCCCTCTTTTGAAGGTGACGTTACCCTCATCTCAGTAGTTTGAGTCAACAAGGATACATTCCTAAATAGTCGGGTTAAAGTTTTAATAGTAGTTTACATATGAGGGGGTCAAGGAGTTCGAACCCCCGTCATCCAATACCAGTGGGTATTGAAGGAGGTCCTACTAAACTTGACCCAGGTCCTTGCAGGACCTATACACTGAACAAGGCAAGACTCTTACCAAACCATTCCCTTAACCCCCGACCAGGTAGCCAACATATCTCCATATAGACCGTGGAGATATGAATGGTGAAAATCTTTTATTTTATATAGACAATAAAATAATGCCAAGACACCACGGACAAATGATAAGGAAGATTCACCTTCAACATAAGAAACTAGTTATTAAAGTCATTAATACATAACCAAATAAAAAGGGTGAAAAGATTAAAAATAAAATGTATTACACTAAATACTTGTTCAGTGAACACGCCCCATGTCTAGTTACCTGAACTGGGCGATTTTCAGCAGATGGTTCAGCACGGGGCCGTGTTGGCTGGACACGGCCCGTGCCGAACTTGCTGTAATGATGAAAAATTTGCGAAAGGCTCTGTTTTGTGCATGGGGCGTTGGTTCAAGTTTCCCTTGGTATCCTTCACCATCCCGAGTTTGTTTTACCCATTACAACATCATCCAAACACCGAATAATTTATAAAACCATCATTTATTCGATAGAGAAAGTTACATAATATTCCTAATAAATTAAAATTCTAGATAAATAGGTCAGAAAACACAAGAAGTCTAAACCCGGAAATAAGTTCTAGCCTATAGTTTATTCTAATAGCAAAATTTCCGAAAAGATAATTCTCTCGGTTTGATGTAGCTCGGAAAACTTCTTCATCCGGATAAGGATCCCTCACACGTCGGCGAGCCATTCTTCTATCTCCCTAGGGAGAAGAAAGGCGGGCTCATTGGCATCAATTTGAGGGGGTGTAACCTCCACTGGGACTTCTTGCAAATCGTCAAGAGGAGGCTCCGCGGGGATGTCATCCCATCCGGTGGGATTATTGACTCCAAGTGCTAGGTTCCAATCCTCTTTAGGGGGGGGGGGATTGGTTCCATGGGAGGTGTCACAAGAATGTTCAACCTCTGGTACAAGAGGTTGATTTCTTGAAAACTGTTTTCCAACCCCACCGTAAGATAATTTATACGGTCTATGAGGACCTCCTCTACCGATGTCATCTCATCAAGAGCTTCACGTAATGCCATCACGTATCGTACGAGAGTTGCTTCGATTGAAGACCTCTGTTCTCTTCGACTGTTTCTGGAATGTGCTGACGAAGTTCCACTGTTTTGGCTCGACATTCTACGAAAATAAACTGAAAAGGGTTTATTTTACTAAAACAGTAACCTCGAACACAGCCCCGTGCTCAATGAGCACGGCCCCGTGTTCACCTGTCTGCAGATTTTTGAAATAAGGAATCTTGGAGTTTCAAATTATTTTTCTAGTTGTTAAAGCATTTTTAAGCAGAAATAACTTAAAACAATGTTGTAGAACTTATTTTTAACAAGATTCCTTAAATAAAAACCTAACAAACATTACAGTAAAGCTTGGAACCATATGGATTGCAAGCTTTAATGGAGGTGTTTTGAGGTGAAAATGAGGAAGAAGGCAATTGAAAAAAGTAGAAAAGATAAGATGGTTGTTGGGAACCTTCTTTAGATTATACCTAGGATGGTATGTGTGAAGATCCACAAAATCTCTGTCTTTTGGAGTGGTCCAAATATGCAGGAATCTTGCTGCCTTTATAGAAAACGACAGCATGCTGCACACGGCCCCGTGTCGGCTGGACACGGCCCCGTGTGCACACAAGATCCTGACACATTTTGTCCGTATTCTGACAAAAAGTCAGATGGGAATATTTTGGTGGACACGGGGGCGTGCTGACCTGGACACGGCTCCGTGTCTAGAGGCTGTTTATGAAGTTTCGTCTATTTCTAAGAAATTTATCCAGATCTGGTGGTTCCTTACTGGACGGAACAACCCCGAAGTGCCTGAGATACTTAATTGCTCGAGATTTAGACGAGAACGCAAGAGGTTGTCAGTAAGGGTGATTCCTATGCTAAATGTAGGTGGACAAGTCCAACCCTTTTCCGGGCTCTCGTTAAAGAAGGTGTATGCCGAATCACTCAGGTCTATGTATGCATCGAACGAAGTCGATGGGGAGTCCTTCACGGCACAATCGACACAGGGACGACTATCGCTCAAGTCTTCGCCAGAGTTAGAGGTGATATCGGGAGAAACGAAGTTGTTTTTATCCGAATGCGTTCTCAACAATTCTTCTTGGGTATCGTCTTGAGATGAACTAATGATATCCATCTCAAGTTCTTTTACCCAACTAAGAATTAGATCTTCCATTTGAAATAATTCATCAAGAAGCATTTCTCCAAGAAGAGTCGATTGAGAGCATTCGAGGGAGAGATAAGGATTATTTTTTACTTTCGCCCATCTTAAGGCTACAGGAAAACAATGGGTCTATATAGTGGGGCTTATAATTTAAAAAATAACATTCTAATTCTTTATGATTGCCACCACATATTTGACACCACGTACCATAAGAGGGCTGATAGTAAAAAAAATCAGTATCGCTCATGTTTGTGTCAGAAATTACCAACCGTCGGGATCTTACGATTCTGTTTTCAGTAACTGATACTTGGGCACGGGGCGTGTTGAGTGGGCACGGCCCCCTGTTCAGCTACTGTCTAACTTAAAACAGGATTGCCCGTACCAAAGATTGGGCACGGAGCGTGTTCATCGGGCACGGCCCGTGCTGAGTTCTGCAGAAGCTGAAAAATTAAGAAAAATCTTAAAAAAACAGAAAAATAAGAAAAAAACGATTAGGCCGTTGATTCCTAACTTTCTTAAAATCCATGTGTCCCCGGCAGCGGCGCCAAAAACTTGATGCGTGTGTGGTGGTTATATATTTTATGTATATTTTTAGCCCTTTTTAGACTTTGGTCAAGTTTTAAATTTATAAAACACGATATTTTACTAACACCAAACACACATATGGGCAAGTGCACCCATCGTGAGCGTAGTATAGTGTTGGTAAGATGCCGATGTCGTCCAAAAACACAAGAGCTTTTAGTACCGGTTTATCCTCAACGTCTAATCAAATCAAAATTTTAGAAAAAGGTTTTAAACTAGAAAATAAAAACTAAAAATACTGAAAAATAAAAATAAAAAGAAAAACAGATAGACAAGATGAATCAATTGGATCCGATTCACCTTTAGTGTAACCTTTTATTATTTTCGCACTTTTGCACTTTTTAAGAGATTATCTTAGTTATTGTAGTAGGCCCCTCTTTTGAAGGTGACGTTACCCTCAACCCAGTAGTTTGAGTCAGCAAGGATACAATCCTAAATAGCTGGGTTAAAGTTTTAATAGTAGTTTACATATGAGGGGGTCAAGGAGTTCGAACCCCCGCCATCCAATACCAGTGGGTATTGAAGGAGGTCCTACTAAACCTGACCCAGGTCCTTGCAGGATCTATACACTGAACAAGGCAAGACACTTACCAAACCATTCCCTTAACCCCCGACCAGGTAGCCTACATATCTCCATATAGACCGTGGAGATATGAATAATTAAAATCTGTTATTTTATATAGACAGTAAAATAATGCCAAGACACCACGGACAAATGATAAGGAAGATTCACCTTCAACATAAGAAACTAGTTATTAAAGTCATTAATACATAAGCAAATAAAAAGTGTGAAAAGATTAAAAATAAAAAAATATTACCCTAAACACTTGTCTTCACCAAGTGATGTAAGAGACTTAGGCAAACATGGCCTTTGATTGTCAAGAACTCTTACGATCAATCTTGGATCCCGAGACTACTCACACACTCTATGATGGATGATGGATGATGGTTGTGGATGTGGGTTGTGATGGTGGTGGTGGGTGGGTGAAGTGTGAGAGAGGTGGTTTGCCAAGGGATGGTTTGCAAGTGAGCCAAGCACCTATATTTATAGCCTACACAGATGCCCGGATATGGCCCCGTGTCCATTGGGCACGGCCCCGTGTCCACCCATCTTCTCTTTCTTCATTAAATGCAGTTTGTCTGC
The DNA here is from genome assembly GCA_030545235.1 of Helianthus tuberosus. Lineage (NCBI taxonomy): Eukaryota > Viridiplantae > Streptophyta > Magnoliopsida > Asterales > Asteraceae > Helianthus > Helianthus tuberosus. Next base: position 4,246 of record JARYGA010034657.1, on the reverse strand, counting down.
ATTAGTTGACCACGCCCCCGTGTCCGGTGGGCACGACCCCGTGTGCAGAAGCGTATCTGTACTATCAAGATTTGCCTAGATTCTGTGAATCTTAGCGTTGACCACGGCCCCGTGTCCGTTGGGCACGCCCCCGTGGTGGGTGATAGAAGCTTCTACAACTTTGTCTTTTCTGCAGACACTTGGGCACGCCCCCGTGCTCAGTGAGCACGGGGCATGTTCAGCCTTCTGTTCTCTTGTTTTTTCTTGGGGAGATGCTGTCGAGGGGTCGGGCATGCCACGTTTATTTCTTTTCTTGTATTATTGTTAGATTTAGCGGTATTTTTGCTTCTTTTGTCCATTTAAGCTCTTTTAACCCTGGAAATACAAAAGGAAGACAAAACACACTTTTTCCAACATTAGTACTAAAAAAAGGTTAGTTTTATGCCACATTTGATGTAATTTATATGTTGCATTTTGCACACATCAAATACCCCCACACTTGAATTTTTTGTTGTCCTCAAGCAAAACTCTTTACAATGTGGTTACACTCCCAAATGGAATGGGTAGAAGAGAAGGTTTTTGGGCTTGTCATAGAGTGTCGGGATTCCAAGATTCTTTATTAGGTTTTATTTTTATATTTTATTTACAATCCTATTCGTCATGATTTATTTAGAACATTACATAAGATAAATTACTTATTAGGGCATAACTTACGGGGGAATCACTCAACACTCGGCCGAAGATGTATTTTTGTGAAGCACTCAAGAGCGGCATGGAACTTACTCCTACCATAAGCTTGCCAAGAAATCAATCCTCATCCTTTTTAACTATAAACCTTTGTAATTATCAAGAGGACTTTTGGGGGAAGGGTTTGGCTTGGGTTAAATGTAGGTGATTGGGTTAGTGGTTAGTAGAAAAGGGCAAAAGGCGTAAAAAGCGTCGGTTTTCGTAAAATATTTTGTTTTTGTGACTTTTTATTCCAATGAAGCATTATTCAAACAAGCCTTCTTTTGATGAGCTTTGTTGGTTTATTGCTAACTTCATTTTTCTTTTCTTCTCTATGAATTTTTTTTTTATAAGGAAGTCACAAGAAAATCGAGCTTTGTTACTAAAATAATGGGTTTAAAATGAAATAGGGTTTTGGTGGGTAAAAAGGGTGTTTGTTTTGGGTTAAGAAATGAAAGGGTTTAGGCTCAAAGGGGTTAACTATGGGGATTTTGGGTAGGTGGTAAAAAAAGGAAAATAATGGTGTAGAAAGAAAAAAGGGTTAGTCCTAATGCCTCCATCGTTTACTTACTTGGGTTTAAGTTGGTAAGGACCGGGAATGTATCATCGTGACAAGTTCTATAGTTGTAAGAACCAAGCGGTTATTCACACAAGAAACGAAAAATGAGCATTTAGTTTAAAGATGTGTATTTATATGCTCAATAAAGGCTCAAAACTCACTTTTTGTGGGAATGGGTTTTTATGTGATCAAGTATATATAATCAAATTTTAACTAGATTTGTCATGCCATTTCATAATTTTCTTATGTTGGTTCTTTTTATCACGACTCTATCGGTTGTAAATTTGTAAAAATATAACCTTTTTAGAACTTGTAATTCCCAAATTAAACTTAGACAAGTAAAAAAAATGAAAAGATTTTGAAAAAAATTTGGGATGTTTAGCGGTTCCAATAGAGTTTTGTGTAATGCTTGTAATTAGGACTTGCAAAATTCAAGGTTTTAGCATCCCCCCACACTTAAATTACACATTGTCCTCAATGTGTCCCAAAAATAAGTTTTAAGGTTGATTGAATGTGTAAAAGTGTGTTTAAAAACATTTTTTTATGTTACTGGGCATCTGGACACGGGCCCGTGGCGTCTGGGCACAGCCCCGTGTTCAGGTTGCCAGTAACAAAAATTAGTAAAAAGAAACAGAAGCCTGGGCACGGGGGCGTGTTCAGTGAACACGCCCCGTGTCCAGTTACCTGAACTGGGCAATTTTCTGCAGATGGTTTAGCACGGGGCCGTGTTGGCTAGACACGGCCCGTTCCGAACTTGCTGTAATGAAGAAAAATTTGCGGGAGGCTCTGTTTTTGTACATAGGGCGTTGGTTCAAGTTTCCCTTGGTATCCTTCACCATCCCGAGTTTGTTTTACCCATTACAACATCATCCAAACACCGAATAATTTATAAAACCATCATTCATTCGATAGAGAAAGTTAAATAATATTCCTAATAAATTAAAATTCTAGATAAATAGGTCAGAAAACTCAAGAAGTCTAAACCCGGAAAGAAGTTCTAGCCTATAGTTTATTCTAATAGCAAAATTTCCGAAAAGATAATTCTCTCGGTTGGATGTAGCTCGGAAAAATTCTTCCTCCGGATAAGGATCCCTCACACGTCAGTGAGCCATTCTTCTATATCCCTAGGGAGAAGAAAGGCGGGCTCATTGGCATCATTTTGAGGGGGTGTAACCTCCATTGGGACTTCTTGCAAATCGTCAAGAGGAGGCTCCGCGGGGATGTCATCCCATCCGGTGGGATTATTGATTCCAAGTGCTAGGTTCCAATCCTCTTGAGGGGGGGGGGGGGGATTGGTTCCATGGGAGGTGTCACAAGAATGTTCAACCTCTGGTGCAAGAGGTTGATTTCTTGAAAACTGGTTTCCAACCCCACCGTAAGATAATTTATACGATCTATGAGGACCTCCTCTACCGATGTCATCTCATCAAGAGCTTCACGTAATGCCATCACGTATCGTACGAGAGTTGCTTCGATTGAAGACCTCCGTTCTCTTCGACTGTTTCTGGAATGTGCTGACGAAGTTCCACTGTTTTGGCTCGACATTCTACGAAAATAAACTGAAAAGAGTTTATTTTAATGAAACAGTAACCTCGGACACGGCCCCCTGCTCAATGAGCACGGCCCCGTGTTCACCTGTCTGCAAATTTTTGAAATAAGGAATCTTGGAGTTTCAAATTATTTTTCTGGTTGTTAAAGCATTTTTAAGCAGAAATAACTTAAAACAATGTTGTAGAACTTATTTTTAACAAGATTCCTTAAATAAAAACCTAACAAACATTACACTAAAGCTTGGAACCATGTTGATTGCAAGCTTTAATGGAGGTGTTTTGAGGTGAAAATGAGGAAGAAGGCAATAGACAAAATTAGAAAAGACAAGATGGTTGTTGGGAACCTTCTTTAGATTATACCTAGGATGGTATGTGTGAAGATCCACAAAATCTCTGTCTTTTGGAGTGGTCCAAATGTGCAGGAATCTTGCTGCCTTTATAGAAAACGACAGCATGCTGCACACGGCCCGGTGTCGGCTGGACACGGCCCCGTGTGCAGACAAGATCCTGGCACATTTTGTTCGTATTCTGACAAAAAGTCAGACGGGAATATTTTGGTGGACGCGGGGGCGTGCTGACCTGGACACGGCCCCGTGTCTAGAGGCTTTTTATGACGTTTCGTCTATTCCTAAGGAATTTATCCGGATCAGGTGGTTCCTTATTAGACGGAATAACCCCAAAGTGCCTGAGATACCTTAATTGCTCGAGATTTAGACGAGAACGCAAGAGGTTGTCGGTAAGGGTGATTCCTATGCTAAATGTAGGTGGACAAGTCCAACCCTTTTCCGGGCTCTCGTTAAAGAGGGTGTATGCCTAATCACTCAGGTCTATGTATGCATCGAACGAAGTCGATGGGGAGTCCTTCACGGCACAATTGACACAGGGACGACTATCTCTCAAGTCTTCGCCAGAGTTAGAGGTGATATCGGGAGCAACGAAGTTGTTTTTATCCGAATGCGTTCTCAACAATTCTTCTTGGGTATCGTCTTGAGATGAATTAATGATATCCATCTCAAGTTCTTTTACCCAACTAAGAATTAGATCTTCCATTTTAAATAATTCATCAAGAAGCATTTCTCCAAGAAGAGTCGATTGAGAGCATTCGAGGGAGAGATAAGGATTATTTTTACTTTCGTCCCTCTTAAGGCTACAGGAAAACAATGGGTCTATATAGTGGGGCTTATAATTTAAAAAATAACATTCTAAATCTTTATGATTGCCACCACATATTTGACACCACGTACCATAAGAGGGCAAATAGTAAAAAAAATCAGTATCGCTCATGTTTGTGTCAGAAATTACCAACCGTCGAGATCTTACGGTTTTGTTTTCAGTAACTAATACTTGGGCACGGGGCGTGTTGAGTGGGCATGGCCCCGTGTTCAGCTACTGTCTAACTTAAAACAGGATTGCCAGTACCAAAGATTGGGCA